>VKON01000207.1:569730-599156 GCA_009741485.1 Malurus cyaneus samueli
AAAAAAAAAAAAAAAAAAAAAAAAAAAAAAAAAAAAGGAAAAAGAAAAAAAAGGGGAAAGGAAATGTGGGTTTGTTTTTTTTTTTTTCTTTGGGGGGGGAAATCCAATAAAAATTTTTGGGGCTGGACTGATTTCCCCAAGCATGCCCAAGCAACAAAAGACCCCCCCTGCCAGAAAGGAACTCGCCCCAGGTCCCCCTCTGGATGAACCATGAAGATGTTCCTGGAGAGAGACCAAATGAAGTAGCATAAAATAAATTGTGGATTCAAGCTGGAGGAGCTAGGGAGAAGATACTGTCCATTGGGAAACCAAATCAGTGAATGAACTGATTGGTTGGTATAGTGGCAGACAGTAACTTTGAAGTGAGAAAGTCATTATCCTTAAAAAGCAGATATCCTAAACTGTGTAATTGGACAATTAATACTGAACTGCAATAAATGGACTAAATTAAGTGTCCCAGGGCCGGGATTACAAGTTTTGAAGGAGTACATAATTAGTAATTGCATTGGCTTCATAGTATATAAAATGGCATACTGCTCACAAAGAACTCCTTTAGCAGCATTTAACACTACAGAGTGAAGTCATCCATGAGAGTCTTATGGCCAGGGGTAGATATATGGGAGCTGCCGGGATGAACCACACAACTCATAGAGTTATCGTGGAACTCCGTTTTTCTGTCTGAGGATCCAACAATAGTATCAATTCCAAGCTACTGGCGCTGTGGTTAATTACTAATGATTGGCTAAACATCAGTGTCAAGTGGCATTAGATAACGTTCTTTTTGGTTCAAAAGCAAGGCGCACTATAGCTAAGCAAGCATACTTTTAATTGATCAAGCAGTTCTGTATCCCATTCAAACATTCTCTTTTCTTGATTGCTACATAACTTTACTTCTTCTTTGTCTTCCTTCAAGGACATCTTCAAGGTTACAGAAGCCTGGATTGTGCAACGTAGGCTTCATATACAGTCCTTGGTCCTCTCAGCCATTTGTCTACAGGTAGATAGGAGCAAATACATCAAGGCAATGCAAAGTGGACACTGCAAGGTGACAGTGAGAGTTGTGCCCACATCATCAGTAACTGCCCAGTTACACAGGATGCTAGATTAAAGGTCTGACTAAAGAGGTGGGAAGAAAGACTGGGTAGTGGTTTCAGGAACAAGCACTGGTAAGGGATACAAAACAAGGAGTTATGAGAAACCTTATTGGTGACAGACACCGAGGCAATTGTTGTCGTGGAATTTGACAGTGGTGAGTATCTAAATCTAAGCCAAAACCATCTCTGAAGGAAGCGAGGGCTGCTGCGTGAGAAGGTTAACAGTATCAACAACAGAGAAAGAGATACAAGAACTTACCAACGAAATGAATTGTGTTTGTGGGCTTTCCCCTTGGAGTGCGGGGGAATGGTTCCATGGGAACTTGAACTTCTGAGCGTCCTTGTCTTTCTAAAACGAGGCAACAGAAGACTGCCCTGACTCTAATCTCCCTTTGCTCTTAAATGTCATGCGTAGGTGTTATGCACGTTTCCTAGTAGATCTAGAAACTGCAACTTTTGGTAACCGGTTTTAACTTTTTGTAACTTTTTGCAACATATCTTGAATGAAGTTTTGATGGGCAAGGTTCACAGGGCAGCCACAAGCTGGTCCTGGATGTTAAGTAGGGATGGGCACTAAATTTTCCTAATGCGTCAATTATCACCTTACTTTGACCAATCTACCTGATTTGGCCAAGGTAGATGTGCCATCTATGCTTACTCAGCAAAGGTATATACAGTAATTTATATGTGTTCGTAAAATTGTAAAGCAGCTAGTATGTGAAAGGTGAAGCAATGTCCTGGACTTCTAGCTCTTAGTGCTACAGGAAGGGTATGTCTCCTCTCACCACAGCTCGTGATCAGAGAGGATTTTTGAAAGCCTACCCAATATCCCTTGAAGTACTCTCCATGGGTGCCTGACTGTTACCCTTATTTAATAATAGTAAATAATCCTTAATTTTCCATAGAGCACTAGTGCCATACAGTAATAGAATTAATGCAACATTCTGCATCCTGTCTTCTATCATGTGTGAAAAATGCTATATAAAAGCAAAATCTCAATGTCTGCTGCTCACGTAAAATAATCTGCCAACAGTTAATCTGTGCTTCCTCCATGACTTGACAACCCAGAGTTTCTTGTTTGTTTTTATTCCCAGATGAATCAGTTGAAACTACCCTGGACGATAATCACCTTCAAGAACTATTTTTCTGGACATTAATCTGTAGTAAGAAGTCTGGCAGGGATTTACCAAATCATCAGTAAAGTGATTGCCTGTGTCAGACTTGAATTAGTTAGGAAAGCAGTAAAGAAATTCTGAAAGAAAGTAGGAGAACAATAGTTTTTTAAGTACCAGTGCCAGGGGAAGAAGTTTCCAGCTTTGGTTTGAAGCTAGATTTCTTTAAAATTCCCATTAAGGGCCTTTGCAAAAGAAATATGAAGATGCTTATGACATACGTAAGCAGCTTATGGACAGGAGCCATTATTAGAACAAAGGTGGAGCAGATCACGTAGGAGAATTACTGAGCCTTGAGATTAATGGGAGGAATTTTTAAAAATACAGATAAATGGTGTCTTGATTAGGAATAACCAAAAGAATTTGTGCTGTCAGCTGTGGGGGAGAATCAGCTGAAAACAGCAAGATAAAAACATGTATGCCACACTTGGTATGGCTTGCGCTCTGCAGTCTGATGCAAAGAAAAGGTGTCAGATGTGACCCTGAGATCCAAGACAGAAAAATATTAGCAGAGGGGAGTGCAAAGGCAACAATAGAAGGCAATACTATGACCTGATCTGGAATCACTGCAATCATCCAAATCCTGAATATATATTTCAATATATGTTGGAATTGCGTAGTGTGGAGAAGTTCTAGTAGAGTGTGATGTTTGGGGTTCAAGCATACTGGCAGGGACATCAGAGAATCATAGAATGTTAAAGGGGTTGGAATGGATCTTAATATCCTCTAGTCCTAGCCCCACTGCTGTATGCAAGAACACCTTCCTCATCATTAGACCGGAAGGATGGCCACAGGTCAGCTATGTTATGGGTAGAAGAGCCCAAACTCCTTGAGATCACTTGTACCCACTATGAATATTTCTAAAAGAAGAATTGGATGTAGTTTTAGAAGAAAGTTTTACATTAATTGGCTTTTATTTTATGAATACACAAATACTGTCTATTCATGACAAAAACAAGAGGTACTGAGGCTAAAGTACAAAAGAAGGAAAAGTAAATAGATATAAACAGGAGCTAACAGCTATGAGAACTAAGACCGCTCATGGTGGTTGTAAACAGATCATGTTAGTACAGACTTGTCTTTTGCCAAAAGAAGTGGTTTCCCTTTATTCTGTTGGAAGACGTGATATACATTCCTTAGATAGTTGCAGAAAATAAGGCAAAAATTGCCACAATGAAGGCTACTTGTTTTGTCTGTGATTTGAGGAAGAGTGATACAGCTGGTACCAGAAATATATTGATATAAGTAGAAGATGGAAAGCATATCTGTCTTGTTTCTATTTGTGGCTGAAACCTTATTCCTTTCCAAGTTCTTTATGTTTTTTTCTGGAGAGCATCATCAGACTATAAGCAAGCTCAAGGTGAAAAAGAAACAATTTTAAATAATTATCGGAGAAGCTATGGGAGCATGGTAGAGAATTAGGTCAGTCAGGATAGGACAGTTAAAAATAGCAGTAGAGCCAGGGAAGAAATGGGCACCTCATAGCATACCAGCACTGAGCACTGGGGTGAATCCTAATCCCAGAACTGGAAGCAAGGCTGGTTGTAAGAGACAAGAAACCTGTACAGCTTTCCACTTAACTTGATTTTTTGCTGTGGATGGATTTGCAATAAATGCTTATGGTCTGAGGCTTTCCTTTAGAAAGTAGGTTCAAAAGGTTTTGCCAACCTCTAAAAGAGCAGTGTCTAAGTAAATGTGATGTGCTGCCCATAAGGTCAGTTGCTGATGGCTTTGCAAATTTATTTATAGGGCTAACAAAAAAATGTAATCTAAGAACTAAGAAGCTCTAACTAAATATCTAAGTCACATAAAATGAAATCATCATGTTCACCTTGAGTTTGTTTAAATTTATTTTATAACGCCTAACATGAGGACGGCTGCATTGCCAGACAGAACTATTGGCCATGAGGAACAATTGCCAGACAGAATTCATGTTTCCCTGTGACTATTCGCTTCTGTCCTACTGGTCTTTTGTTTATCTCAATCCCTATCTTTAATGTTTCTCATGTTCTACATGCGGTTTTGCCTTCAGCAGCATTTTTATGATTCAAGCTGAGGTAAATCTGGCTTGTGGAGCGAAGTCACCCATGAAGGGGTGAAAATGGTTTCTTCAAGTACCTGGTAAGTGAAAAGACAGTCATTCTCACCCTGATTTCTGTTTTAATCTTGCATATTTTGCACTTTCTTGGCTCTTGCACTGCCAATAAACTAGTTTGTCTGTGCGTGCCAGGTAATGCTGGTCATTACCTTGTGAAACTTTGCCATGTTAACCAAAGAAGGAAAAGCTTTTCAATTGCAGAAAAGCATTAGTTTTGGTTTCAGTTTGAGAGCAGTATGAAGTCATAGGAATTATGGAAGTGTTGTTTTTATAAAAATATCTATCTTGAGATTCAGATCATTAGCATAATAATTATCTAAATGTTTACACACAGGGCAATCCAATCCATCAATATTTAGGGCTGATAGCAGATAAAAACATAAACAGAGCTTTTCAAAGGAGTTTCAAAAATCAATGACACAGGTAATACTTAGATCCCATGGCAATAAACAGACTTTGAAATCTACAGTGTTACCTTTAGCCAAAATGACGCTCACGTATATCATAAGGAACGTCAAATAATATCTAGTCAACAAAATTAACAAATTGTTAAAAAAATTCAAGTCAACATAGTTATCAATCTTCCAGTGCATCACCAGTAATTTGTAGGGATATAAATCCATGGCTTAGTATCCTAGCAACTGTTTGATGAAAGATGGTCTGGATTTTAAAGTTAGGCTGACAAACTCTTAAGTACTTGAAAAATGTTGTGTGAACTTCCTCCATCCCCTAACTATCAATAAACAAGTGGCCTGCTACACCTTCCTGCTACTCAGAATTAGCCTTTCACTCTCGTGTGGAGGCATGTAGGGGGAGGGTATATGGAGGAGCTGTCCTTTGCAATAATTTTTAAAAACCAACCAAAAAATATTTGCTTAGTCCTTAGAGTTGCGCAAGTAATTCTCTTCCAATTTCATGGATGGAAAAGGAGATGTAAACATACTATACAAATAACTCATGGTTAAATCAATCAGTGAGAAGTGCCTTACATAAACAATCCATTTACTGTCAGTCAGAGAGAGAGAAAAAGTCTATTCTATTAATAGGTGACATCCAGATGGAAAAAGAGCTAACATGGAAAAGAAGAAATTACATAAGTAACTCAAAGTGTGGCTGTGTGGGCCCCGGGATGTGTGGGCCGGCGCTCCGGCCCCGCCGCACCTGCGGGAAATACGACTCCGAGACGCAGGCAGGTCCAGGTTTCTTCTTTATTAATCTTCCTATTCCAGCTCTTTTTGCTATAGTGATTTCGCAGCTCTTTCTTCTGTAGTGATTTCAGCTCCTTCTGAGCTGTCCCTGCTCCTAGTGCGTCTTTTATAGGGTTTCTTACTTTACCGGGTTTTGAGAATAAACCAATCAGTGAGGCTCTAGACAGATTTCATAACCAGAAAAACTCTCCAATGCTCCCACACATCACGTTCCAGTCTCTAATAGGTAGATGCCTTCATCTGTCCAATCCTATTCGGGCTGGTTGTGTCAGCCCAGCTCCATCCCACACCATCATCATCTTGCTCATGCGCACTACCACCAGTCCTTGCCCACACCGAATCCAAAGCTCAGTCTCCCATACATAGCTGTAAAGACCACGGCATGTGACCATTAGTAACCAACGTTGTAAAATTACTCGTTATATATAGTCATCTGTTGGTTCTAAGTAATACCTTTTCTCACGTTCTGAGAAGAAATTAAGCAGAAACCATCGTGAAAAGAGATTTTAGTGTTCTTCTAGACCTTTGTAAGGTCCAAGAATGCTTACTCAATTCAGCTTTTAAAAATGCTTACTGTTGTTCATGTACTCTAAGTTAGATGCATGAGAGAAATACCCACAAGGTATTCTCAAGAGGTCAAAACAGACAATCTCACTGGCAAATTTAGAAAAATCAAGAATTTGGTAAAGGTTTACAACATTATCATTAAACACTTCTCAGCATTAACTTAGCCCATTCAACCTCTAAAACTCTGTTTCTATATTAAGTCATGCAGAAATTCTGAGATGACAGACTTGGAAGACTAAAGAGAAAGAGTGAAATACAGAAAAGTTATAGAAAAGCATAGGTACAGCTACTGGGTTCCAGTGGTGTTTAGCTGATAAAAATTCCAAGAGTCAAAGACTGTCAGCAGGTAAAGCAAAGTTATCATTAGATTTTAGAGCACCACACCTGTTTCCTGGCTGCCTAAGCACATCTTCAATACTTCTGATTGATGTTCTCCAGGTGATGGGAGCTGCAGACTGGTCTCATGCCCAGAGCAGGTGATGTAGCCTAGGGGTATACCTGGCTCCATCTTTGGTGACTACATGTACAGGCATACGAAGTTAGTCAAGCAAAAACCTCATGTAATAATTCACTTGTTTATTCACCCTAGAAAAGGCAAGCAAAGTAAAAATTCTGGCACCTAGATATTGCTAACTACTGCAGTAATTCAGACTACTCAGTTACTGAGTAATGTGACCACATGCACCCTCTTTAAATAAACTACAAAATTGTAAATACTGTAGGATTATTTTGAGAATCACGGGTTTCTTATTCTGCTCATAATTATTTTTTCAGCACACAGAGTACACAGTACTGTGATGTTGGCAGTGTTTAACTGTTTTTATATATATCTTATTAACACAGTGAATTAATACATAGTTTATAATACATAAATTTTCATACATTTTTCATATTCTCTACTGTGTTTTTAATTTTTTTTAAGATGTCAAAAATTGGATCATAGTTTTCATGGATACATTTGCTATTTGAAATTACTCAACCAATAATTTCTGTGAATTATCTCTAATTTGCAAGTTGTTTTCTCATTTTGCTATTGAGAAGTTGTGTGTTGTTTCACATGAACAGGAGCACTTTCTGTTAGATAGATTTTACATCTAATTGTGAATTAATTTTCTCTTGTAAATGTAATTCTAATTGATTATCTGGGGAAAAAAAGTAAGTTATGTTTTTTGTCACTACTCTTTCCAAAAACCCCTACTTTTTGGGTATTTCTGAGAATAGCTAGAATTTTGCTCAAAGGATGCTCAAGGAATAGAACAAAAATAGAGTCAAATATATTGATTTCAAAATGTGATCATAAAATATTTGATATTTTCAAATAATTTTGTTTACTTTGATGGTGATTATCATTCCCTCTCTGTTAGTTTGGAATCTGAGAAGAATCACTGGATTTTTTTAATATTCTTTTTGAACCAACTGGCAATTTGTTTCTAGAAACGTTTTTCACTTCCTCTATAGGGTTTAATATTTTACTAGAATAATGGCAAAATATTTTGATAGGTGGCAATTCATCTCGGGAAATTGCACTACGATGGAAACGTTTCTTTGTAACAAATATTCATTACTTGTATAAATACAAGCCTTTTCCATTTCAATATATGTTGTAAGTCACTCTTAGTCTGAAGAATCACTGTCTTCAGTTCCAATCTTTAGCAAGCTGCCAAATACAATAGGACATTAATTAAAATATACCAGAGATTCATCAATATGCATTGTAGTAGAGAATAATTGCAGGATTGGGGTTTTTTTCCCCTTCTTTTTTTTTTTCCCTTTTTTTCCTTTATTTTTTCTCATCTCTTTCTACATTTCTATGTAATTCATGAAAGATCTATTCCAGTATGTAAATCAGTTCTTGCTAAACGTGCAGCAACACATTTCTCTTTATTTTCCAAGGCTGTTGTCAAATTTTTCACACATCCAAGACATTTACTTTGTTTCTTTCTCATGTTCAGAATCCATTAGCTGGTTGCAGATGGTAAAAATAACATATTTGTTTACTTGTTATACAATCTACTCTTCAAATAAATAATTTATAAACTAGTGGGGAAAAAAGGAACCGACTAAGAATAATTTCCCTTAATATTGTACCAGTGGGAATAGTGGAATTACTCACCCTGTTAGCCCAGGGTGACAGTAAACTGGTCTGATAACTTAAAAAAGAGTGTAAGGAGAAATACTGTGTGTCATTCACTTTTTAGCTTTTACCACCCAGCAGTGAGTAGTCAGGTAAATCAGAGATGTAAATTAATTATGAATTGGCTTTTAGGTAGACCTCACTCCCTTTTGTCACCAAGGAAGCCTCACATTTCCTTTTATGTTGCTGCTGTTTTTACTGCTTCTAGTGCTACTGCTGCTGCTGCCACTACTACTAACAGTAATTTTTAAAAGCACTTATTCTATTCCTAAGCATTTCCTTTTATTATTCACTGTGATCCAACACCAAAAGAGAAATGTAGAAGATCTCCAGTGGTTGTGCTTATCTTTCTGCTGCTATAATTTAGAGCACAAAACTGAAGGAGATTGGAAAGGGAGTTTTTGCTATGCATGTATATACATAAATATCTGACAATAAATAGGTGATTGTAACCAGCAGCCCTGAAGTGTCCTGAGTGTCATTCCGTTTCTTCTTCTTCTCCTTCTCCTTTCCTTCGTCTTCCTTCTTCCTTCTCCCTTCTGCCTATCTCCTTCTCCTTCTCTTCCTCTCCCTTCTCCTTCCTCCTTCTCCTGTCTCCTTCTCCTCTCCCTCTCTCCTCCCTCCTCCCGTCCTCCTCCCTCCCTCCTCCTCCTCCTCCTCCTCCTTCCTCCTCTTCCTCCCTTCCTCCTCCCTCCTCCTCTCCCTCGCTCCCCTCTCCTCCTCCTCCTCTTCTCCTTCCTCCTTCTCCCTTCTCCTTCTCCTTCTCTTCCCTCCCTTCTCCCTCTCCTCCTTCTCCTTCTCCCTTCTCTTCTCCTTCCTCTCCTCTCTCCTTCTCCTTCTCCTTCTCTTTCTCCTTCTCCTTCTTCCTTCCTTCTTGTCTTCTTTTTCTCAGTCACTTAATTCTACTGTAATTCAAATCCTTTCAACTTATTTCAAACAAACCCTTCCCCTGCTCACCATACAAATCCCATTGTCTCTGAAAATATTTTAGGGGAAATTTCAGGCATTACTTTCTGCTTCTTTGCTATTCGAATACCTCAAATTACATTTTTTTTTTTGAACTCTCCCATTAAAAATGTGTTGTAAATGAGTCCATTTTACTGTAGAATGAGAAAGACTCCAGACCTGAAGCAACCCCAATTCCAAAACCTAACAGGACTTTGTTCTCTTCTGAGCTGGAGCCACCATTTTGTGCAGTACAGAAATTATTTTTCAGGAAAAAAGTACCACAATCATCCATTATAGTCACTCTGTTGGTAATAAATCCCACTTTGGTCCTTTCCTAAGTTGAGCTGTTTTGCCCTTGGAAATGTTTTTTCCTGCCAGTCCTTATCCCTCAAATCGTGAACCCTTCCATTTAATTTTTATCTGTTTTATTTTTGTCTCCATCTTGGTTTTCAGATTGTTGTGGGTATTTCAAGAAACACATGAACACAGGAGTTATTAAGCCTGCTGGATAACTAATTTGGTTACTTCTGCCCTTGAGTCTGGAAACTACTTTGTTCTGGATTGGATGGTAGGTCTGTCCAAAACTAGGTTTACTGGGAGCATAGAAACAGTATATTTTACAGAAATTCTACTAGTAAATCAGTTGGGAAGTAAAAAGACATGATAACAAAAAAGGCAGGTGAGATCCACTTTTGAATAGTATTTCTAGTCCGAAATACATACATTGGGGAACTACTAAAAAATCACAAAGAAGTTATAACTTCAGACAGATTATTTATCCTGCCCCAAAATTACCTTCAAGACAAGACAGCACAGAGCTCAACTTAGTAAAAATGTTGGGCTAATTGACTTGTTTGTGCCTTAGACTAGAACTGATGCAGCGGGACAACAGTAGAACATGTACAAAGAGGAAGAAAAAAAACGGCAGGAAAAAGCCACCCTGTGAATACACAGAATACAACAAAGAATGGCATGACAGAGAAGACTGGAAGTTATACTGTGGTTGCATGGAGAAAACACAAGCCAACACATATCTAACTCATTGTAAAGATTAATCACACAAATAATGGCATGTACTAAGAGCAATGTTAAAGTTACTTTTAAAAGCATAAGAGATTAGGCCATGCATGTGTGCACAAAATTTCTCTCTGCTATCGTGTCCCACAAACAGCAACTTAAGAATATTGTGATTTAGAGGTTTGTGCTAGTTTTAGTGTAAACCAGTGGGAGGAATTGACTCTACACAAATATCTTGTGAGACTCCAAGTCAGAACTACAATTTAATAAGATCAATTACAATAAAGGCAATAGTATAGTAACATCAACTCAAACTGACAAAGTCAGAATATGACCTGACACCCTGTTCGTCAGGGTGGTGGTAGCAGTCTGATTAAATGGTGGCTACAGTCCTGTTGGAGTGATGGATGTGGTCTTGTTGAAGAAAGAAGAAAGGTCCTGAAGAAAGGTCTGGTTGTTTCTGGAGGTCCGGTGGTGGGTACTGAGATCTTGTCCTCTGGGAATGTCCCGTGGTGTTCCAAGCCCCAGACTATACACAGGTAGGAGCATTCTGTGGGCTGGGGCATCTCACACAAGGGGATGATGATATTCTGAGTTATTCCAGGAGACCTTGATGGCCTCTTTGTGGAGATGACCCCCCACAGAGTGGCTGCTGCTTCCCAGATGGAGATATCAGGGCTGAGTCATGGAGATGATAAAGAACACTGCTTCACTCATTTTAAGAGCTCATGTAGAGAGTAGCAGAATACTTGCTTTTGGTTACACCTTTCTTTGTAACCCAAGACAAGGTTGTATCTAGACTATTATCTTTCATAGCCATCAGTGAACTTGTCCTCCATTATTCTTTTCAATCATTTATTCTTTTTGATCCTTTTAATAATTAATCCTTAGAACATTGCTTCACTTTGCCTCTGGGAAGTAAATTTCCCAGTTCAATTTTCTTGATCTATGTTTTATGATGCAAGAGATCACAGTTTGCAGCCTCATGTTCATATTTTCTTCCCTTTCATACTTGTACAGGTTTCTTGCCCAAGCCAAGGAACCTAGCCTATTTAATCTCTTTTTGATATGGGGAAATGACTTAAGCAAACTGACTTGGCTATGCCTTCACTGTAGTGCCTATCTTTACCACCATTAATCATGCTGGCCGAATGTTGTAGGGAGGAAGATACCCATAACAGAGTTGCTATTCTTTGAAGCCTCGAATCAGTAAAAACTGACTCAAAGCTTTGGACTAATACCAAGGAGGTGGACTTTGAGGAAGACATCTTACTTCATCAAAACACCACCTGAAGACCACTGCCAGGGGGCAAAGTGCATGTGTAACCACAAGCAGACGCATTAGCATAGGAAGCAGGGAGAGATGATAAATATGTATAGGTGCACTATGGAACTCAATGTATATGTATCCTGTAAGCTAACATAAGTCAAGAAGCTGTACTGCAAAGGTGTACATGTCTTTATAGGGTGAACTCTCATGTACGTGGCATTGCAAATAAACATGTCTGCCTTACAACTTTACTTAGTTGTGAGGTCTTTACTGTGCATCACTTTTCATACATCAATATCTAATCACACTTACTGCCCTTTCCCAATATCTTTGTTAGTTCTGTCATAAATCTTTTTCTTTTTTTTGTTTTTGGTTTTTATTTTTTTTTTGAAAGGAAGAAATCAAACTTGATGGAATATTCAAGGCCGTAGAAGCAGCAGAAATTAAAGCCTGATGATAATATTTTCTTGTTTTTTCAGCTACTATTTTCCTAATGCCTCAGGACATAGCATTTTTTTTGGCTCTGCTTTGATTCCAGAGTGTTTTTCTTGTGTTTTAACATTTAACATACAGCTCATCATTGTATATATGCAATAGGAAATAATTTTGCACCCATTCCACTCATTTGCAATGATTGGAAAAGGCTTTTTGGTAGATAGATGCAGTTTTGAATACTGAAAAACTGCCTCATGACAGAATTCAGTTTTCACAGACGATTTATGAAGATACTAAATAGCACTAAATTTGTAGCATCTGCAGGGCAACAGCTACTCAGGTAAGAAAATAATAAAACCATGAAAATGTAGAGTCTAGACATTTTAATTATGTCAATGACAAAAAGGTATTGAGAAAGTGAGAAAGTGAGAAAGAAGAGCTGAAATGAGACATGGCTTAAAAAAATCTGTTCAAAAGTAACAGATGCCAAGTGCAGACACCAGGGTCCAAACGAGGACACAAGGAGTAAAGAGTGAATAAGGAGGTGAGGGATAGACAGGCAGTTCACTTGGGTTTATAAATAAATAATTAAGGTAGGAGGGAAGCCGATGTCAACAAGTTTGTGTTACGTACAGTGTTGAGTGCTCAATTTGATTTACATCATCACTACATGCTAGTAACTATGAGGATATGAGGAAAAAAAAAAAAGCTTTTGAAAATCACTGTATGAATTCACAGGTTCTCCATGATCCTGTAGCTGTAATGCAATTCTGAGCACTATCTTCAAGGTAGGGTATGAAAATGAGAAAAGAATACTTAGAAAAGAGGACAAAAGCCAGAGGCTGGCAGATGCCAGGACATAACAAGGGACAGCTGGACTGTGAAGAGGAAATTATCTCACTACTGATTGTCTGGCCCCTCAAAAGTCTGCTGCCGGCCATGCTCTGCAGTTTAGGTGAACTTCAGCTTGACAAAACACCCTTGGTACTATGTGCTTCTTTCCCTTCTCATTAGCTCAGACTCTACACCTCATCTGTCCTGGAGTACTCTGTGACCACTCAATATTATTGTATAGCTTCATATATGCTGCAACAAATATTCTACAAAAAAAAAACAAACAAAGATCAGCAATGAATTAGAAAACTTACTGACCAGGAATACTCCTGCCTTTTCAAGCCTCAGAGGATCAGTTATTGCAATAAAGAGATCCAGTAAAGCCTTTTTTAAACTTGTGATGGATCAACAGTGTGCATCTAAGCTTATAACATCAGATATTTTGCTGCTTAGCTGTACTACATCCTATATGTAAGACATTTCTAAGGGATTATGTTTGTGTAATTTTATTTAAAGATTACTTTTTCCTCAGAGGGAGAAAAGGCATGTGTTAGAGCAGAAGATGGTCACAAGTTACATCCCTTTTATGGCATCCTCTTGCAGTTATTCTAAACTTACTACAAAGCAAACAGAAGCCCCTTAGAAAGAATTTCTTTTACAGAAAGTTTGTTAGAAGTAAAAGGTATAAGAATGCTTGAAACAATAAAAGGAAAAGCAATAAATCATCTACCTATTCATATATTAGAAAAGCAATGATGTATTAATTTTCCTTTTTGCCAGAACTACAGTGCTTGCATTTCATTGTCTATTAGAATTGCTTCTCTTCTTGACCCTGCTTGTCACCTTCTATATATTTCTGTGTTTTAAAATACAGTATGATAAAAATAGGCCTAAGAAATTTCTTTGACTGGGAACCAAACACTCAAGCTGTTGCAGAGGAACTGTTTTGCTGTATACAACCTAATTCAGTGTTTCAGCAGGTAACTAGCAAAAATTGTACAGCTCACTGTAAAAACACAACCAGTTAATTCAGTTATGTTGACCATGTCCCTATCAAGCCAGAATAGTCCCTTTCCTTTGGGTGAAACTTAGATCACTGTCATAAAAGTCACCAAAATTTACTGTGCTTTGGAGGAGTTGCCATACCTGAACACCACCCCTCCCCCTGCCAGATTTTCCTACATTTCTCCATGTGCTTATTTGAGATGCCTATTTTGTCTGTTCTCCATCCTGTATTTTTCACAGACTGAGTAGATATTCCAGTAGGACTATGGAGCTACTTCACCTCACCATGCTGCTTAGTGTAGTAGTGCAAGCCTACAATTATTCCTGTAATCTGCATGCAGATACCTTTTAACCGTTGGCCCTTAGCATTTAAATTTGCCTGAGAAAAGGGAAAAAACAGATGAAAGTCAGCTGTCAGACGTGCATGGAAGATATAATTGATTATGAAAAAAAAAGTTAGCCCCTACATATTGGGAGCATAATTATTGGAGTTGCTTAATTGTCATCATACCATCAGCATCTGTGTAGAGATGAAGGAGGTTGTTGGTTGGGGTTGGGGTTATGTAACCATAATCATCTCAGTGATATACCTCTGAGTTAGGTCAGAGTGGTGCTCCATTGGGCAAATGGTGCTCTAATATTTATAGATTCCTGGTCAGCAAATACAAGGAAACACCAAATTGCAGCCTGCCACTGAAAAGGGGAATATTGCTGTGATGAAAAAGACATGAAAATGTAGCATTCAAGTGAAAATCAATCCTTCACAGTGCAGGACTTCTGGGAAATCTGTTAAATGACCCTTTTTATTATGGTGCCATATTCACCTTTTTGAATAGCGAGGTCTGGTAAGAAAAATAGTGTGTGCATACAAGTGGTTGAGTATGTATTAATCATGCGCACTTAGTTCTTTTTGCAAACTAACCTTACCTGGGGAAGAAAATAAATACTGTAATGAGATGAATTCTTCTGAAAAAGCCTGAATTAGCAGATTAACATTATCTGGATTTCCTATAATGCTATTTGAGGGATGTGATTGTTGATCCATACATTTCCTTGATAACAATGATTTGTGTGTTTTAAGTCCTCATCACCACTTGAGAGAGACCAATCTGATTTTATTTATGCCTCGACAGTGTTATGTGTTGGGAGCTCGTCCCTCAGGAGGTTTTGCCTGGCAGCCAGTCATGGGACATTCAGCTTCCCTGCTGCTCTGCAAACTACTCTGCCCCCCTTGCTGGTGGGGCAGATTGCCCGGATGCCCGGGAAAAAAGCGCGCAGAAAACGCGGGAAATCACGCTATGGAGGGCAGGCATATAAAGCAGCAACTGCGACATAACCATGGCCATTTTCCTGGAGTTCTTGGAAGGACCCACCTGGAGGGTCACCTTGGCCTGCCCCATTCCCTCGCTTTTCCTTCTCCTGTGTCTGCCTTCCCTGTCCGACCTGTCCTGTCCATTCTCTGGTTCACCGCTTCCCGAGGCAGCTCGACCCGCGACAACCTCGTGTTGCTGTTTTTCCCGATGGAGCCGCCGCCTGCAGCAGCCGCTGTCGTGGTTCCACAGCCCCAGCCTGCCACAGCAGCCGCAGCGATCCCAAAGTGTGCCTGTAGCCAACGGCACCACGTGTTCTCTGACCGACGGGCACGACACGCGCGCGCTGCGCTGTTTGGAATACGCGCCCAGCCCGCCCGGAGCCGCGCAGGCTCCTCGCGTTCCGCTAGCCTCACAACGCCTCTCGCGAGCTGACACAGGACGGGGTGCGCCCAGTACAGCGGTAACATGCGTCGCATTCTGTCTCACTCCGTTTGTCTCCTTTTCTCCTCTTATCGTTCCCTCTTACATCCCCGCTTGGTAGGAAGCTGGTAGTAACAACTTACCCTCTTATCAATAAAAGGTGTCATAGTACATAATTGGCGCGTTTGCGCTTATTTTGTCCAAGAAGTCTATTAAAAGAATCCTCCCGATTCCCTCTTTCCAAGCAGGAGTGGACACACCTGCAACAACCTGCCATAGTGGTGTAAGAGACTTTTTGCACACCTTAGAGAGTAAAGGCAGAATAAAAGAGAAGATCAGGAGATCTGGATGTGGTGCAGATATGCAGCAAAGGGAAAGGAAAGGATGTTAACCAGCTCAGGGGCTTATGTCAAAATACATAGGTCCCAGGTTGAGTCAGGGTGAGAACTCTAAACAAGATGAGATTAAAGAGAAAAGCGGTGGAGCTATGAGGAGAAATAATAAATACCTCTGGACATTCAGAACCAATACCATAGATGCACAAATAGACTGTAAAGTTAATCATTCCACTTTAGTCTATGAATTTAACAACTGTAATGCACCTCCATTATGCACCAAGGGAGGATGGTTTTAGTTGCTGATAAAAGGCTAAAATATACAGCTGACATAGAGATTAGCAGTTTGGTTCTGCCTTTAATTTTCTGTATCCGCAAATGGAGGGGATAAAAACCAAAGAAAACGAAAACTTGCTAGGAAAGCACTGGTGCCTGCTGGTCATGTATCCTGATTTGAGAAGGAGCAAGTTTTTGACTCATAATTGCCACTATTCTTGAAAAATAAATGCTTGAAGTATGCAGCATTATATGTTAATTCTAGAAGTAAATACAGAGTATTTAGTTAGAAGTCGTTATGACACAAAATAAGGTTGAAACTGTCAGTTATTAGGAAAACCAGCTGCTGACTGAGCTCTTGAGTGGTGAGAACCACTAGATGTCAGGAAAGACCTATGGGTACCAGCCCGACCCACACCAGGGCTTGGCTTTCTCCTTGGCACCATAAAACCACCTTCACATGTGCTGGGTTTGCCTTTGCCCTGGGAAAAAGAAGCAGGTTCACTTCTTTTCCTTCTTTTGAGAGAACTTTCAATCATTCAGTTTTCCCCCTGTTCAGATTTGTTGATTTAAGTACGGTTGCATTAGGGATCAATTATACCCACTGTCTCTGTTCTTTGGCAGCACACCTATCAAGGTTTTAAACACTATCTGCACCTTAAAAATATGAAAAACTGCTCTGTTCCAACACACACCATCATTTACTCCATGGTGAAATATCCACTTAAAATATTTTTTTACCTTTTGGAGAACCATCTTGATTTAAAATAACAGGGAAAAAAACCCAAGTAAAAACAAAACCAAAGTGAAATTAAGCCTCTGTTCCTTGCACTGCGTGAATAACAGATCTGTTGTAATTTGAAGTATATCTTAAGAAACTTTTTTTTAGACATCCTGTGGAAAAATTACATATTACCAGAAAAGGTAATCAATACGTGGAAACTGAGCATTATTATTTATTTCATATGCTCTTGATACAGTTATGATTATACAGGTATAATAGATTTTCTAAGTCTTAATTTGCTGTTATTCGAGTCCATAAAATCTGCAGAGATTTTTGAACTTATTTCTGGTTTCTGATGTGAAGCACACAAGCACCCTGTGTTCACAGTATTTTTATATTGTTTCTCAATCCAAGTAGAAACCTTTGAAAATATTAAAATATTAGCTCCAACAAAAGGAGGAATTAGACCCCACTAAACTGCCTGCAGACAAAGGTGAGATCTTAATGGCCTATTTGACAACTCTATTGTGTCTGGTGCAGCAGATTCTGAAACTTAGGATATTTTTGCATGATTTGGATGATAACATGAGTGCTTGATATATGTCTTGGGATTATGGGGATGACTTTCCTTTCAAAGACGTTTTAAACAAAACTGTCTAATCTTATAACAGAAACAGAATTCCAAAATTATATGTAAGTCACAGGCCAAATAGCACAGCCTCAGAAACTTTGAGGGTGTTCCTGCTGCTCTGTAATCCAGACCCTGCAAGTGACTTCTGAATTTTTCTTTGTTGTCTAAGCCAGTCTGTGTTTACTCTTTTTATTGAAGTAATAATTTTTAAAATTATTTTATTTTAGTATTTTGCAGTTTAGAATTCCTAATAACTACAACTATCACAACAAATCTTACAAAAAGTCTTGCATATCTGAGTTGTAGTCATCCCAGAAGGTCTATATGATGACCTATGTGGTATCAAAAGTGTGTTCTATAACAGAAAGTTCCAAAGCCCAATAAGTGCAAGTGAGTGGAGCTCCTTTCACTCCTTTGAGAAATTTGGCCTCAGTGCAGTAGGTATTGCACATGTGAATTCTTGCATGAAATTTTGTGAAGGGAAAAATTTGAGGTTAAATTTTGGGGTTAAATTTTGTCAACCCCTCCTCCCTACAACAAACTAAAAAAAGAAGCCTTAAAAATCAAGTGTTCTTGAGTTACTTAAAACATTTGCATAAATATATGTATTTGTGCATATATATGTGTGTATATAACTATATGAGCATATGTGCATATAACTATAAAATGTAACTTTTCCCTCCAGCCAGTCAATACCATTTCATGAGGTATCCTTGCACGACAGGTAATGTTTATGTGCCATGGAAACCACCTAAAATAATCCAGCTACAAGAAAGCAGGTGGCAAGGATTACTGCAGACTCATTCTTCCCAAGTAATTTTCTGTCCAAAAAGGCCCTGTTCATTTAGAGATACATACAGAGGCAGCAGCCTGTGAGACAGGTACATTATTGCCATCAATGCAGCTGCTCCCTGCAAAGAATCGGGGTCAGATGTACAGCTTGCAGAGTTTGTCTTAATCCCCTTTGGTGTCAGCATGCAGCAAAGTTGCTAAGAAATGAAGTTTTAGAAATGGTAAAGTTTAAATTTTTACATTGAAATGGCTTTAAAACCATCTCAAAAGCCACAGCTGGAATGATACCTCACAAGTTTGATCTTATGATTTTGACAGACATTGATGTTCCTTAGCAGAGTTACAGAGCATTGCACTGGTCCCTCTCATGTAATCCTACTAGGGATATAGTTAGTGGAAAGTTCAAAGAGCAAAGGCTCTAGTTAACTAACCATAGAGAAATGGCCATGAAAAGGAAATGAAATAATCTTGTTGCACCTATGCACAAATAGTAGGAGATCTACAAGGGCTTTCGTCTGCATCAGCTGATGTTTTTGCTCTATGTTATAAAAGTCTGCTTGCTTATTTGAAATACTTCTCTTCTGACTACAATCTTTCCCTCTTTTCTTCTTTCCATCGTGCATTTGCATAGCAGACACACTGACATAAATACAGATTGGTGTTCTTCTTTTACTTCATGATTTTGTTGTGTTTGTCTGTGGAGGGGTTTTTTTTCCCTTTTTTTTTTTTTGGTTTACTTTGGCCTTGTGATTGGAATTTGGTTAGCTATTTTGCGAATTGGCTGCTGAAAATTAAACTCTGTAAGTGCCTAAGTCACATATCAAATGCTACGCACTGTGTATCAATGCATAGAATTATGTTAATCTCAAAACTTCCTTCTGGATGATGCAGTCCACAGAAAAAATAATATCTGCCTCTACCTCTCCCAATGAAAAGAGTTAAATAAATCCGGAACATAACATGTTAGTTTTTTATTGAAAAGGAAATCAAAAATGCTGTATTTTTAATATTTTTGAAATCTACCCACAGTCTTATAGACCCTGTTTCAATTTTTTAAACAACTCAAAATCCAATTAAATCAATAGACAAGAACAGCAAAGAAAGAGTATTCTGCAAGCTACCCTCCAGCCACTTTGGGTCAAACAGAACCAAAGACTGTGCTGTTAGAACCTGGTATTATAAAAGAGATTAATGCGTCTTGAAAAAAAAACATGTCTAATTTCCCAAGTAGCATCACAGCTGCTTTAAATACAGAGGAGGAGAACTCATCACTTTTCCTGTGTTGGATTTCTTATGTCAGGCAATCAGGATGGAGATGAGTTCAGCAGTGTAGTCTCTATTGGTTACCCAGCTGAGTTTACCGTGGAACTACGGACATCCCACTTCACAGGCATAACCTTTATTTCTGACCTCTGCAGGTCAGAGCAGAGATGAGGAAGTAGACTCCTTCTTCCACTTCGTCACTTAAACCAGGACTGAGGAACTTGAGAAGGGAAGAATTATCTCTGCAAAAGGCAGAAGTATGGTCTTTTATTCTTACAAGTGTCATCAGAGAGTCTTCTTCATGGAGATTAAGCTTAAACATTGAAGCCCAGGATTTTGCCACTACTTATTATGCTAAACAATGACATTTGACCTCTGCGTTTGTCTCTCCTACTCCTTCTATTAAAATGGGAAACACAAGTATGATAGTAGATGTAGCTTCCAAGGGCATAAAATACTAACATCATAATAACCCATTGTATTAAAAATAGAAGGAGGCTCTCATTTTCAGAAAATCATGACTGCCAGTGAGATACACTAATTTACTGTCAAACCTAAGTTACTGGTGCTGTTACTGGCTGTCTACAAGCATGCTGAGCTTGGTGGGTGGTTGGCTGATTAAGGTGATCAAATGACATTTCTCCTAGTAGCAGTGGAAAATTGTACTCACAGAGAAAAAGGATAGAATTTTACTCAGGATACTTAGGAAAAGGTGAGGGGGAAATATTGACAAATCCATTGAGTCACCTCGTAGGTGCCAAATGAATGTGCTGTGAGGAAAGACAGTTTGGCCTAAGTGCAATTTGATCCATAACAGCTGTGTCAAGAATATGTAGTAAGCAGCAGTGTTGTGTGCCCATAGGCAAGGGTCTTCCTCACTAGGAACCTCCACTGTAGTTTGCCGGTGCCTTCTTCTCCAAGCCATTATGATACCCTTCTTCTAAACCCTTTTCCACCATACCTCACACACAACAGTTTTCATGCCACAGTGCTGCATAGTCATTGCATACCACTTAGTCTAAACCAATCAGAATGTTTGATTCTCACTGCCCAAAATCAGACTTGTCCCCTCTAACTGAGGCACAGCTGCATATATTTTTGTTTTGTCTTGTACTGGCTATGTTTAGCAGGAGCATATTTTTGAAGAATAGCTACTTCATGTGACATTTTTAGAATGCATGATGTCATCTTCCCATGGCAGCAGAGCTAAAGTTTTGAGATTAAATTGGAAGTACTTTTGATTAAAAGTACAAAACAACTTTCATGAGATTTATCACAAAAATGGTCATGTGGAACCAAGAAAACTGGTGATGAGTAGAGTCTTTCCATTGCCATTCATGGATAGAGGTTCAGGGGGTTTAAGAGTCTCACTATATTCTGTGCTTTCTTTCAGATAGCACTTCCTAAAAAAACCCCAAAACAACTATATAGTTTAGTATAAATGTTAGCATTTTAAAACATTGGTAAATCTGATCATTTTCATAATGTGATTGACTTCTGAAAAGGCATCATCCCTTAATCTGATACAAAACATCATTTTATGTGACTGCCTCTAACGTTCCCCCAGAAAGGAGAGAACAGAATAATTTATCCACAAAAGAATGCAAAACCATCTCAGGGCTTGCTCAGTTTTGCCTTTTTATCTTTAAATTCTGGAGTAAGGAAGTGAAAATTGTCAGTCTAATTTTATTTATTGGTTTAAATTGCCATTTAGAACAATAGAAGTATGCATGCACAGATTAGCAATACTGAATAATACAGAAAATAGCATTTATTTTCCTTCATTTGTAAATGATATGTAAAAGTAGGGATGCAAATATGGCTACTGATGCTGGTACCTTCTGCCTGTGCTGTATTAGTCACAACAATTCTTACCTGACCACTTCTGTTTTCTGGAGTACTCTAACTACAAAACAAAATGTTTACAATTCTGCTGAAATGTACAAATGACACAAGAGTGAGTCTAATAGGAAAAACGCACTTTTTAAGGGAAAAGTACATAAGCTGACATGATGCAAGAGATAAATGCTTTACGAGAAATCATGTCCTTGCAGTGGAAGGTGAACAAATATTGCAGAGTCCGGAAGGAATGCATGTCTCTTCAGAACAGTGCAAACCCTTTTTTGAAAGGCAAACATTTCAGTAAGGAGACAAAAGTCTGGAATTGCATTTAGATTTGCAAATGACATTAAACTACCATCTGGAATTTAGGCTGTAATAAAAATGTAATACTCTCTTGCTGTACATGTAAGATATAAACTCTGCATTTAAAAGAGCATATATATGGACCATTCACCCCTTTCACACCTTTAAGAGTAAAGTTGAAATTTCAAATGTCTTCTGCTTTTTACCAGTATTTTTCTGTAATTATAGTTTGCATGTAATATAATTCCAGGCTACAAAATAACAACAATACCAAATAAATATACCCCCAACCCCCAAACAAACAACTAAATGAAACAAAACAACCCCCAGAAAACAAAGCAAACAAAAACTATTGGGGGTTTGTAGCTAAGCAGTATTCCATGACATCACTACTGCAGATGCATTCATTCCCTACAATTTTGTTGGCTTCAGGTTAACTACCAAAATCATTTGCCTAAGAAGCAAGATTTGTCTTACAACTATCTCTGTGAAGTACAATAGGGATTACAAACACTCATTGATTATACTATTGGGTAGAATAAGGGACTCTTATTCTTGCATTTCTCATTCATTTTGCTTTTGCTTTTTCTTTGAAAGAGGCCAAATAGCTCCCAGCAGGTGAAAGCAAAGAAACCTGATAAACTCCTTTTGGTGAATGAGAACATCTCAATTGCCCTCCCTCAATTTTTGACATTAAAAAACCTTATTTTAAATTATGCCACGTTAGATGTTGATTAAGCAAGACCTAAACTAAGACCAACAATGGCAGGATGGATTAGACATCAGTGCTTTCATCAGTGGGCATTGAACAAAACTATACTTTCCTGTCCTTTTGCTATGCAGGTTTTGTTGGGGGTCTGTCTCTTTTTTCTGGTTTTAATTTGTTCATTTGTTTTGGTTGTTTGGTTTGTTTTGTGGATTTTGTTTTGGTTTGGTTTTGGTTTTTTTTAAGCTATTGATTTTTGTTTAAACCTTTATGTTGTGGTTGATGAAACCACCCCAGAAAATGCTGAAGTGCTGGACAGCCCTGGGATAGTTAGCACACAATGGTGGAAATAATTTGATAACCCCTCGTGGAATGAATGGTTCTTGCACATGATTATGTAAATCTTGGTGCCCTGGTTGGATTTGATGTGACCTCTCTCACCGCTGCCCTTCCCCCACTGTGTCTTTGTATTCCTTTCTCTCTCCATCCAGCTTCTCAAGTAACTAGCTGTGAGGGATATATCTGTGGGTAGGTAACCCTGCGGCTCCCTCTTTCGCTCCTGGTCCCTTCGGGAATAAACTCCCGGAATAAGCCAAGTGACTGAGCACGCTGCTTCTTCATGTCTGATAACGTATGGACTACTAGTCCACTGGGGAGGGGTGTGTTGCTAGTCATCAGCCTAGGCATGGGTTTACTGCTGCACAGTGCCAAGAAGTGCTGGGTGAAACGATCTCGAAAGCAGGAGATGCTTGTGGTCCACACAGAGAGATGAGACCCCCCGTGGACATCCCCCAGCACATGAAACCTTTATACATTAAATTCACAACATTATGACAGTTACTTCAATCACAGATAGCCAGTAGCTGTCCCTTTAGTGTGAGTGATTCATCTTCAAACTACCTCACAAAATCCCACAAACAATGTCAAAGTTAAGAATCTTGGGGCTTTTTTAAAATTTTGATTTTTTTAACTCTTCTGAGCAATTATTGCAACTGCCACTGACTGCAGGATGCCCTTAATTCTTAGAAGGCTGGTTTTGAACAATCTCTGTGTGAATGGAAGTAAAGAAACAACTTTGTAAAATTTTCTTCTGGAAAGCAACAAAGAAAATCACTTTTTTAAAGCAATATTTTATTTAATATTATTTTTATTTTAGCTCCTTTAATTAGTTCTAGTTCATTGTATGGCATTATGAAACCCACTACAAAAATACCCTTCAAGGCATCTTCTTAGTCTTGAATCTGCCTGCTTTAGAGGAGACATCTTTAATAGGACTGTGTGTTGTTTGACTATCAGTGATTTATTTATCTCTAAAGCACAGTGCATTTCAGACTGGATGAAACAGGAGTAAACACACTTTAATACTACTGATGTCTTTCTTTTGATAACAGAGAATTTCGGGCCAGGCTCTGAAGAATTTAACTGATACAATATTTTTCTTGAAATTTAATTTCCTTTTCTTCCTGTAAGTTGTGTTTCTTGTCATAGGCAGAAATTCCCAAGGACATTGCTGAGAGGAATAATAGAATAATTAAAAAACAGTCTGTTTTCAAATAATATCAATGTTCTATGTAATAGGTGATTCCTGAATGCAGTAAACTGTGTAAAACTTTGCTTTTAAATTCATTTCAGCTGAAGAATCAAATCATCGTCCAGATCATAACAACACAAATGTTAATCTATTATTCATCCCTCTCAAAAAAGTGCAATCTTTTCTATTGGTTGTTAGTAGTGTTACTTGAGGCAATTGCAATGTTATGTGTGAAAAACCTCTTTTGGTAATGAGATCTATATTTTTTGGAATAGATTAAACTGGTACAGACTTTCAGAACAAAGCAGTGTTTGGAAATTATAAAATAAAATTAGGGGTGTAAAAATAATGTTTTTCTACTAGGAAGATGGGAAATAAAACAGCTTTTATTGGTGAAGATTTGGTATATTTTATGAGTGCTATGAAATCATCTGAAGAAAGTCCTGGGGAAAAAAAAAGGTAAAATGTCACAAAATAATGGAATATTTTTCCTTTTGAAAAGGATATAAAGAAATTAATTATGATGATATTTAAAGTAAATATTAACTTTTGACTGAGTCACATGATCCTAATTATAATAGCTACTTTGTTCTGATTTAATATTTTCCATTTGTTTACCTTTTCCATGTCACATTTGCCAGGATTGTCTTGTGTTTCATAATGTAACTTACATCAATCTAAAACACCAATATTAAAATCCTCCTCTATAAAGCTAAATGTACAATCCTAGGTCTAGAAATTGCAAATTTAATTACTATTTAAATTAAAAGCAAATTATCCAGTTTTACAGCTATCTGTTTCGTTCTTTGTTGGTGGGTTTTTTGGCAATTTGCTATTGGCATATCTGAAAATGGCAAAATACATATAAGTGCGGAGATGAGTTTTGAAACAATGACTCTCAAGTCGTAATGTGAAAATTCATCTTATCTTCACAGTACAACATCTTGAACAGTTTTTATAAAAACAGCTTTCCATCTAAAGGCTTCAAATTTTTATGTTCTGCTGAGGATGAATAATTAACTGGCTGAAATCTATGGCTAATTGTTTTTTCATTTGGTTTGACTTTTAAAGCTAAATGTTTCATGCTATTTTATTTCATTGACTACCCATTTCTAGGCAGCTCTGTGCTGTCAGGAATAACATATAAAGCATTCTCTTAATTGTAGGGGGATTCTGGTAATTCAACAATCACCGACTGTTTTGCAAAGTCTGTTTTTCTTAAAGAGCTCTGTGAGAAGATAGTGTGATGGCTCAGGCTGTTAAAAATTTTTTCTGGTCTTACTTTCTCCACTTTTTAGATACAGAAGTCTAGCAGTTCTTCAAACTGTATTTCAGAAAATATGTGTCGGCACAAGAATAAGATTACAAATTACTCAATGCAATATTTTTTATTTCCTCTTACCTTATACCAGATGTTGGCAACAATTATAATTTTTAACATAGGAGGAACTTTAAGTTATCTAGTAATTGTTGGTCTTCTGGTCTTCTGTTGCAATTTAACAGTGTCCTTCAAAACCAATTAATTTAAAATAATGTAGCTCGAAGGAAGAGGCTATTCTTGAAAGTTTCCAAGATAATTGTTTTTAAACCTTACATTTTAGATAAACTTCTATACATTCAAGGTAAAAATAATATGATAGAAGCAAGCATTTTGATACCAAGCATGTACTTTAAGTTTATAATGTTTAAATTTTACTCCTCTCAGATTACCTGGAATTGAGTGGGCTGGATTTTGCTCTCTATTTATACAAACCCATGAATTGTCAGGTCCTGTTGCATTACAATAACAACAATTAGCAAAATTTATAGATCAGATTGTGATGCTGCTTCAGCCAGCATAAGAGGAGAGAAAACACTCATGAATTCAGCTATTAAAGTTGCTTAATTATGTGTTTGAATTTACTGTAAAATGCTGGCTATTACTTATAGGAAGTTTGTTTATGAATGTTGAATATATTCACTAAATTGTTTGGATGGCATTCACAGAATTAATTAATTTTTTTTAAACAAACTTCCATTACTTTGTTATATTTTTGCTGATTAGTCAGACTCCCTTTACCTGATATTTCCTATTCTTAGCTATATCAACAGAAGGACATACATGCAGATCTACATAAATAAGTATACCCTTACAAATGCATTTTTTATTGATCAAAGTTTAATCAAATAGCTTTCACCAAAGGTGATCTAGTGAAAGGATGAACTTTTAGAAGAATTCTCACTGTATGCTTTTTTGAATTTAGGGGTTTGTTTAAGCTCTCTGTATAGTCTGTGGAGGAAAATAAGTCTCTCCAGTGAGCAGGAGAGACTTAATTTGAGAGCAGGAGACTTAATTTGAGAGCAGGCACCTCATGATGTGCTCTTGGATCAAACATCTCATGGTGTTTTTTTACCTAAGTCCTAGTGGCTAAGGTCCTCTCATTCCACTTTCTTTCCCTTTCCTTTTCCAATTTCCAGGAAGAAGAATATTCACTTTCCAAAAACACACCTCCAGAGCTCTGCCAGCTTTCCATGAGTTTTTTGGATGTCAGTCCCTCCACAGAAGAGACACAAACCCAGCAGCTGCTATCTCATGAGCCAGAAATGTATTTTTCTTTGAAATCAGCTCATATGTTCAATTTAAGGGTATGGATCCTTACCTTATTCCTCCCATATCTTTGGGTCAATTATCAAGTTTATCAGATGTTTTTCCAAGCATGAGAATCCTCTCAGAACAAGATACTACCAGTACCTATGTTCCTACATGGCACACAAGAAATCACTAAGTGTAAGACATAGCATATAAAAAAGTCAACTAATCACATCTAGGTTCAGGCTACCTTATTATTCCCTAGAGCACTGAATGTTGTACTTAAGCTAACGTAAAAGATACGGAATGTTAAGTTTTTAGCATCAACTTTAACTTAGATATCCAAAAAGAGCAAAGCCTATGTAATGAATATATGCCTTTCATATACAGACACAACTCTTGCTTAGCCTTTCAATCAGTGCAGCTGCACAGGCCATATTGCACAGCCCATTGCAGCCGGAAGTATAACTTCACTTACAACTGTTGTGTTTAAATTTTGAACTATACCTTCCTATTAGCATATGTGCATCTAATTTTCCCTACCACAATAAAGATTATAGTTCTGTAGACACACATATAAAAATTGCTATTCAATTTTTATCTCCAGCATCACTTCAGTGTTGTCATATTTCTTTTATTTCATTTCCCCTCTAAATTTTTGTGGGTCCCCTTTTCCATGGTGGCAGTGAAGCATTAATTAGCTACTTGCCAAGTAGATGGCTGTTCCAATCAAGGAATTCAATTTTCATACAGTGCAATTACTTAGGATTTTTAAAGTGTTCAATATCTTGTTTAATATAATTAAGTTACAATATGTTCACTTCATACATATTCCATAAAACTATTTCTGGCTGAGTATCTAAATACAAAAGAAGGAAAAAAAATTGAAAATGCGTTTTATATGGCCTTTAAGTATTGTACATATATGTGCTTAACATGTTTGTATATATGATTGCCTACATTTCTGTTTCCACACTTATACCATCATCATTGTACCTGTAAATTACAGTAAGACCTCCAATATCAAGATAGTAATCCATGAAAAATGGTTTTAAAATTAACCCCTTACTGAATGCCTGTGAAGTTGCAGGTGTGACACTCTGCTGTGGTTTCACTCCTGCCAGCCCCAGCCAGCCACTTGCTCACTCCCTGACCAGCAGGATCAGGGAGAGAATGGGAAGGGTGAAACCCAGAAAACTGCTGAGTTGAAATAAAGATGGTTCAACAGGGAAAGCAGAAGCCATGCACACAAATTCAGATTCCCTGGGCAAGTGGTGTTCAGCCATCTCCTGGAGTGCCAGGCTCCAACATGGGTAGTGGTGACTTGGGAAGACAAATCACCATCACTCAAACATTCCTCCCTTCCTCCTTCTTTTCTACCAACTTTATATACTGAGCATGATACCACATGGTCTGGAATATCCTTCTGGTCAGTTGGGGTTACTTGTATCCTGCATCTCCTCTCATCCTCCCAAGCAGCCCGAACTTCCTCACCAGTGTGGCAAGTGTACAAATGGCAGAAAAGGCTTTGGTTCTGTCCAAGTCTTACTCAGCAATAACAAAAAAATCTCTATATTATCAACCCTGTGTTCACACAAATCCAGAACACAGCCACATCAGGTACTGTGAAGAAAATTAACCTGGCCAGAATACTCTTAACAGAGGTAATATACTAAGTGCAGAGAAAATCTCAGATAAACCACATTGATTTCAGTTTATGGGTTTACAGAAATAGCAGTTGGAGCTTGTTTTGAAATTGCTCTAAAGTGATGAAGAGCTAGATATGCAGGATATTGTTTGCTCAGATGATGGCATCTTTTATACCTGTTGAAATCTGTAGGAGTCATTCACCTTCTTACAGATCTTAATGTCCGTCTGGCCCTTATTTCTCTGTGGCTGTGAAAAGTGTCAGTAAAATTATGTAATTTCTTAGCTAATTAATGGAGGACTTTTCACTTCTCTCTTGTTTCTTTTCTTTCACACATTTTCTATTCCTCCTGCTAATCATGCTTCTATAATTTTCTCAGTTTACAGTGTTAAAAGTGGCTCCAGCTGGTGGCAGCTTCACCACAGCAGTGCGTCACTACTGAAAATAATTGTCTCAATGTGCTAGTTCATCAGTGTGATTGCATATTAAACCCCTTCTGGCTTCTTACAGGGAAAATCTTTCCCAGTCTTGACAATATAAGTAATCCTTGATGGAACTGCTCATATTGTCTGAGGTTTCAATTCAGAATAAGAAAGAAAAGAGCAGGGAAAACAATGAAAATCATGTCATGCGAATATACCTGTCTTGCATATGCAATTTATGATGCAGAGAAAAGAAAGGAAGAGGAGAGAAATGGAAGCAGGTTTAAAATGCCACATTTCATGACTTTCAGGGGAAAATCAAGGGTTTGAAGAGGCTTTCTGTCCTTGCATTCTTTTCTAAGTAACTTGTGCAGGCACTCCAAGAATAACAGGGGACTGCCAACAGAATGAGGAGCATAGAATGCCTCTTAAATATCAGATTTTACCACATGGGCTTTTAGGCTTGAACACATGTAGGGACAACTTGAATAAGAAATTTCCTTTTAAAAAGTGTTAAAGTCTATTTATAAACCTGACTAGAAGGAGTTATGCAATGCTGTATCACTGTGAACTCAAAATATGGTTCAAAAGCCTGGTGAAATTTTCAGTCAATGGAAAAAACAGTGTCATTTTTAGGGTGGATGGTCCATAAACAGGAGCAGTAAACAAGGAATTGGTTTAAATACAATCTAGACCACAGCAATTTCCATCTCCCAGTTTAAATTTTTTCCTGTTCTTCTCATCTGTATTTTATATCCAATATTCAGAATCTCAAAGTCTTGAAGTAGGTTTGCAGTGGCAAAAAGTACTACAGCCTCATATTTTTAAAATTATTTCTGGAGAAGGAAAATACACTGGCGGATAGAGGA
>VKON01000207.1:606389-629413 GCA_009741485.1 Malurus cyaneus samueli
GTAGTGTTTGACAGCTTTAGAATTGCACCATGCTTCCACATGATTTTCTTTTGCAAGCAATCCTCTCTTTTCAGCTCCCACTCTTTTCTTCATTCTGCCATTAAACACACAAAACCTTGTGAAAGCCACAAGCAGTTAAATCCATCCTGCTAAGAAAGATAACTTTGCCATATGTATAATATGAAATATGTTTCATACGCTTCATGAAGGGATACATTTGGCCACACTTGAGGTTGCTGATGAACCTAAAGTATAAATCAGGGATTAAACACTGTATCTGCATCCGGAGAAGTTTTAATAAATACCCCAACTATGGGTCTAAAAGTGTGATGCTTACGTGCAGGGGCTGGTACAAGCAAGAACTTCATGAATGGACACTTAACAATATTATGCTTCTTGTTTCTAGATAAACTCATTCCTGTCTTTAGCAGGAAGATCAGTAGGAACTCATTCTGTAGTTCTTGTCATTAATTGGGACGTAGACACCAAAGTGTTGTTTTAGTGCCTTGCTTAGATGGGTAGAAGAAGAGAGGTTTTCTTTGCAATCAAAACCACTTTTCCCTTTGTTCCCTTCAAATAGTAAGTTTCTGAGCCCTATGTACCTGATTTTTTAAATATGACCTTTATACAATTGCTCTTAAACTCATCTGTTTTCATCATTATAATCATAAATCAAATTTTTACAATGTACAGTATATACAGTTAACTGGTCCTGGTACACATAATTTTTGTTTTGTTTGGTACTTTTAAATAATTTCTGATTCATTAAATGGTACTGAAGAGAGCCTGGTAAACTAAATGCTGTTTCACTTAATGTTGTTAAATGATTGCAGAAAAAGAAGTGCTGGATAAATGGTGTGGATGTAATACCTGGAATCCCTGTTATCAAAATGAAAGATCTTGAAAGCCAAACTCATTTTCAGCAACAAAAGGAAAGCCTAAACAAAGAAAGCTACTTCCTGGTCTCTTTAGAAAAACAGAGACATCTCAACCAAATGCATGCCAAAATGCATTTTATGCCAGTTATAGCCGTAACTTCTAGAAGTGGTGGTACACACACAGAAGTATAATTTTTGGAGTCACAATATTTTTGCCTGATTTTCTGTACTTAGTCTATGACCGAAAAATTGAGGGATTTTTTTTTGAGGTAAGGAGCAAGCATTCTTAGAAATTATTGTTCAAAATTCCAATGCCTTCATGCCATGATATTTTCCAAGCAAGTATGAAGGGCACACACTCACACATTGTCTATGGAGAATATATATAAAATATTTATTTAGTATAAGCTGATGATAACACGAAGCTAGTCATATTCTTGCCAGAATAAAGTTTAAAATTGCATTTATATATCCAGTGAATAAAATGGCCATCAATACTAACTGATTTGTTTTATTATAAAAATATTCTGTGCTGTAAGCCAACTGAAAAATAAAATAATGGTAAGAGGACTTACATATGCTTTAGAAGATTAGAATTCCCAAAACTTCAAGAGAGGACCTGGAACATTATAAAGTGCAAAATTACTTCCCTTAATGAAGATAAAGCAAAAAACTCTGCAAAGGCATCTATAGTACTGAAAGAACCTCATTATTCCATCCCTTTGAAACAGGCTTCTTGGTGATCATTTAACCACTCTTGATGCAGAAAATCAGGTGTCCTAACCATTCACATTTTTGCACCAAAAGTAATTAAGAAGACAAAACTGAAACTGATGCAGATTTTTGTTTTTTAAGTATTTAACTTGTACCAGAAAAGGGTCCTTTGTTTCTTCTGCCTCATATGAGATAGCAAAATTACATTCGAAAAGTGTATCTGCTGGTCGCTAACTGTAAATAAAATGCCTCAAAGACTCATTTAAACATATAGTGAGTTGATCCTCAAAAATTATACATATATATTCATAAATTTTATTCATGTTTCCTCGCTCATTTTGGAAGAGGCATTTGAGCTGGGCTTAGCAGAGCAAGTGTAGGTGGAAGCGGGAAAAACAGCTATGAGGCCATCTGAAAACAATATTGGTGCTTGCGGTATGCGATTTCTTGGTGCAAATGGGAGAGAGTGGTCGCTGCTGGCATCACAACAAATAATCCTGCCCACCCTCCTTCCGCAGATATCAGAGGAGAAAAGCAGGCCTTCATTGCTTACTATACGGGACTACTTTCCCATGCGTCACTGCCCTCAGATAATGAGTGTCTCATGACTCTCAGTCTCCATACTTTTTCAGGGTAATCGCATCTCTCAATAGTCTCTTGAAGAAAATAGCCCTCCATCCAGATACTGACAAGGCTATTAGCCACTATTTCCCTTGTGAATTCCCATACTATATACTGCAAGATTTCTATATCAGAATATTTCTCTCGCCATCGATTTTTAAATACTATTATTAAAAATGTTTTAGAGCCAATAGCTGTAATCCCCGCCAATACCTTGCAAGGAAGAGAGACATTCAGACAGGTGCTTATGAAGTAAACGCGAATCCTACTCTTTGTGTACAACTATATTTAAAAACTGACTGGTTTTATTTTAATGTTAGACTCTTCATTCATTACCATGAAATGATAACGCGTTTTACAACAGTGTTCTTTTTACAAAGCAGGGTATACCTTGTTCATCCTATGCATTCCACTTGAGCTCTTGGAGGTTTTGTGCCCCCTGTCTTATCTGTCTACTGAAAAGAGAAACCCAGCTGCACGCCATTTGGCACAAAAGCAAAGGCACATAGTTCATAAAAGCTTTCTATAAGCTATATAAGAAAAAACACCCCACAATTATACTACCTACCTTACCACACATACTAGTATCACTCTTATCGGCAACTAAAAATTAAGGCAGAAAGTATCAATGTAAAAATCTTTTGCGCGCAACAATTCACGTACTCAGTAGCTTTAGGGAGATATACTGCAAAAAACCCCGAAGAACAATGTCCTGGAATAGACTAAAATAGATTACCTAATTATCAAAACACAATGGGATTTAAAGACAGAAAGAAGCAGAAAATGCACGCTGCATTCTTTTCAAGTTTTAGCCGCAAACGTATACCGCATATTTTTAATACTTCTCTATGTCCTGGGGTAAAATGTAAACATCGCCTGTCCTCGTCCTGAAAACGCTGCTATCAGGTACACAAAAAAGGCAAAATACTCTCTTTTTTCAAAGGATACTTCAGTAACGGTAGTGTTGCCATTGATAGCTGCACTTTACACTGCTGCGAAGTGTCATACCTCACATGGACTGCTTCGAAAATGTAACAGAGCACCTTTATTTCGTGGTCGTGAGTATCAACGAAGCAGGTTAGAGTTTATTAATTACCATATTGGTCTTGTACGAATATTCGGTTGGCGTAGTGTTAGACTCAGGTGTCTATCTCTTATAAACTTTGACTTATGCTTGATACACTAGTCTTTTTGTGTTTCTTCATCAGTCGTAATCCATTAAGACAGAAAGCGAGAGCAGGCTGTCTAAGAGTTTATGTATACAACTCAACTATTGTGAGAATGTGTCCTGAACCAGTGCCAGTTGGGGCTGAGAAATTGACCAATTCAAGCTGTTACGATTGTATTTAGATGTCTTTCCTTATCCAACCGCTTAACACTGCGCTAATTCCTCAGCTTATTCTCGTACTAGGGCTTGGACCTATCAAGACTGAGATCCCAACATTTGTTGTTTTCAGTACATCAGCCGTGGAGCTAATAAAAAATTGCCGACCAACACCCTGGGTACCTGATCTTTTTAAAATATTATACTTACCCTATGTGGTGTGCTCCGACAGTGCCACCTGCGTGTTACTGTAGAAGAATGCTTCGCCGTGTTTCTCATGAGAAACAATAGCCATATCACACTGGGCTATTTTTTGTTAAACCTTCTCTCTTAATTCCTTATCTCTATATTGTTTTTTCCTGGTGGGACATCTTTTGCAGTAGGATCATTTCCTATATCTCATTGTATCACGGATGTCTTCTTCCGAGAGCTCTGCACCAATTATCACCCTGGCTAAACTTACCTGCAGGTATATCTTCTCTTCCGCGCTATTTTCAAGTAGGTGCTTGGCATAGCTAGATCCAGGGATCAAACCCCAGCTATCCACCCGTCCGCCCATACCTGCCGTTACCTCATCTCTCTCCGATCACATTCAATCTTGTCCCCTAAGCGACGTGATAACTCGTTAGAAGAATAGTGCTCGGTTATCTAGGCAAAACAGCCATATGCAGGGATTGTTTTCTTCCTTTTTAGTTTCTTCTTACTCAATTGAGGTACATTCTTTTTCAACTTGTCCAGGAAGTGATTTCGAGTGCACTTAGCAGTCTATATTCGGTTTCTCGTTCTGCTCTCTGATCAGGCATACCCAATATCGTATATCCTAACAGGCAGGGTAGAAATAGGGAGGCAAAAAGGGAGGAAAGGAATGGAGAGGAAGGCATGTGTTTGCTAGGTCCATCAGCAAATAAGTTTTTGTAGTATCCATCATGATGCCACAGGTGAATTCTAGTTGACTGGAGTCTCGCTTCACTGCACAGTATCAGAGCTTAAGTATTTTACTAACCTTATTTCACAGAGTTGAGGCCCTGCAGCTCTATGGGGGCCCTATATCTCCATGAGTTTGCAATAAATTCCGGCTGAGTTGTATATGGCAGCCTGATGGGGCCATCCCTATATGTGCAGTTGTTGCAGTATTTCTTCTGCTATTTCTGGATGACCTTCTGGTCATTTTACTCTGGGATGGGTGGGGCAGAGTGTCATGGAGTAGGACTAGGAGACAACAACAATTTTCAACATTTTGTTAGGGTCTTTCAAGCTACTCATGGCATGTGTGGCAGCTTTGGAATTTGTACCACTGCAGACCTACTTTCACACTTCAAAGCTTATCGCCATCTTTACGACTTCAGCGTAGCATCAGTAACAGAGATTTTTTGCAGCGCGAAATAAGTGCTTAGTTTGTATTTTCTTCTCCATTTTTCTTTTCCTTAATTATTATTTTGTGTATTCTTTGCTAGATTGAACACAACTGATTCCGTGCAAGATTGTAGGAATATGTCAGACATATCTGGGCCTCTTGTCTAGCCATTCCTTTCAGGTCCGTTCCCTATTTCTTTCAAAATGTAAACCAAGGGCTGAGTTAAGATTGTGTTTCAGAGAGCTGAAAGGTGAACTAAACGAGCCTTTTGGAAAATATAGCAGTTAATGGTGCATATGAATGGAAATGGAATATACTTTTTTCCTAGTCTTTTTCTGGTACATGAACCAACCACTGAATGCCAGGGAAAGGTTCCCTTCTCTGCATCCTGATATATAGTATTGGAAAGGGAGGGTTCCACTGGAGAAACTAACAACAAGATGAAGGTCATTGAAAAAGTAATTATTTTTTCATTGGTAGTAGTTCTGGGTTTTGAAGTAGTTTTCTGTAGTCTCGAGTTATTTCCACTGCTGAAGCAACACTACTTAATCAGTGATGCCTGACAGAGAACATTCTCGCCTGCATCTTCTTCATATGAAGTACTCAAGAGCTTGAATTTACATCAATACTTTGGTGGATGTTCACGTGTACTGGCCTCTCAACTGCAGCTGATACGTGTAGATATGGAACATTGCATTCATCTTGAAATTTGAATTTATGTCCTTTTTTCTCACCCCTAAAACAGACAAAATCTGGTAAAAAAACCCTAAGCCATAAATGAAGCACACACCCTTGCCTTGTCTCCATTCAAATGGCAGATCTTGTGTTGACTGAGGGTCCCTGAATCTTTTTCCTTCTCTCTGCCACCCATGCTGTGTGGCTCTAGTCAACCTGCTCTCAGCTTCCATTTATCTATCAATGGGGAGCAATATCTATCCAAACCTCTCCGCAGGGAGAGGAAGAGGGCGTGTTCATAGTGTACAAAAGTCCAGGTATTAGGCAAAACTGACAACTATCAGCCATACATCAGCAAATGCACCATCCAAATTTTGTATTCAATTACTTACCTCCATAGCTGTTTGGTAGCATCTGGTTGTTTAATAATGCCAATGATCTCCCATAGGGCCAATCACTTAAGTGTGGATTAATGATACTTCTCTGAGTCCTCTTTCATCTCAGCATATTCTGTAATATTGGAAGTACTCACATTCTTCTCTTCTCTTATCTTTGTCCACACAAGGACAAATCCCTATTCTTATAATCCTGCCGAGTATCAGAGGGAGAAAAAGGCCTTATTGTACTATAATATCCCATGTCACTCCCTCAGAAATGAGGTCTCATGACTTCAGGTCTCCAATTCCAGGGTAATCCATCTCTAAAGTTCTTGAAGAAAATACCCTCAGGATACTGACAAGGCTACTTAGCATATCCTTGTGAATCATACTTATACTTGCAAGATTTCTATATCAGAATATTTTCTGCATGATTTTTAAATACAATTAAAAATGTTTAGAGCCAATAGCTGTAACCAAACTGCAAGGAAAGAGAATTCAGACAGGTTGCTTATTGAAGTAAAGATTAGCTTTGTGTACACATGATAATTTAAAAACTACTGGTTTATTTATATGTTACCTCATTCATTACCATGAAATGATAAGGTTACAAAGTGTTTTTTTACAGATTACCTGTTCATTATGCATTCCAATGTAGTGGAAGTTTTGTGCCTGTTTATCTGTCTACTGAAAAGAGAAACCCAGCTGCACGCCATTTGGCACAAAAGCAAAGGCACATAGTTCATAAAAGCTTTCTATAAGCTATATAAGAAAAAACACCCCACAATTATACTACCTAACACACATACAGTATAGTTATGGCAACAAAATTAAGGCAGAAATGATCAATGTAAAAATCTTTTGGCAAAATTTCACTACTCAGTGTTAGGGAAAATATGCAAAAAACCCCGAAGAACAATGTCCTGGAATAGATAAAATAGATTACCTATAAAAACACAATGGATTTAAAGGACAGAAAGAAGCAGAAATGCACTGATTTTAAGTTTAGCAAAGTATAATATTTAATACTTTCAGTCCTGTAAAATGTAAAACGTGTCCTGTCTGAAGAGCTAAGAAAAAAAAGGCAAGAATACTCTCTTTTTAAAGGAAGTTCAGTAAGAGGTTGCATGATAGCTGCACTTTTAACAAGCTGCATGCAGAAGGTGAGTCATACTCACAAGATGGTGATGCTTGGTGAAAATGTAATACTAATGAGCTAAGTCCTTTTGTAGTTTGTGTGATCTGTGAAAGTCATTGCCAACAGATAACGCAGAGGTTTAGAGTTTAATGTAATTAAACCATATTTGGTTGTTGGTATGAATATTGAGTATGTCTGTAGTTGTGTTAGATAAGGTGTGTATTCCTTAAACACCTAATTGCTTATGTTGTACAAGACATTTTGTTTTTCACAGCAATGCATTTAAAGACAGGAAGGGGAGCAGCCTGCTTGGTCAATAGTGTCTACACTTCCCTATGTGGAATGTGTCCTGAACCAGTGCCACTTAGGGTGCTGACAGAGAAACATTTGACACAGAAACTTCTAAAGCACTGAAAATTTCACTGATTTGATATTTAGAATTGTTCTTTCCAATTATCCAACCCTGGCTTTAAAACACTGCAGCTAATTCTTCTCAGCTTATTTTTTCAAATCTGTTACAAGGGCTTTGGACAATAAGACTGAAATAACATTTCAGTACATCACCGTGCCTAATGAATTGCAAAGCTCCTAATTAATAACACTTGTTCCACACCACACTGACAGTAGTATGAACTGTAAGAAGAATAGTTTCTGCCTCGTGTTTTCTCCAATGAGACAAAACAGCCATCATCAGCACAGGGGCTATTTTTTGTTTATTTCTCTCTTTTAATTACCTTATTTTTTATTGTTTTTTTTCTCCTGGTGCATATTTCTTTTTGCAGGTAGGATCTTTTATTCTTCACTTGTATCAGGGAAGTCCTCATTCGAGAGGCCTGCAGCCAATTTTGCTGAAATACCCTTATTCGGCATTGGCTCTGCAGCCAGGAAACCTCAATCGTATATCCTAACAGGCAGGGTAGAAATAGGGAGGCAAAAAGGGAGGAAAGGAATGGAGAGGAAGGCATGTGTTTGCTAGGTCCATCAGCAAATAAGTTTTTGTAGTATCCATCATGATGCCACAGGTGAATTCTAGTTGACTGGAGTCTCGCTTCACTGCACAGTATCAGAGCTTAAGTATTTTACTAACCTTATTTCACAGAGTTGAGGCCCTGCAGCTCTATGGGGGCCCTATATCTCCATGAGTTTGCAATAAATTCCGGCTGAGTTGTATATGGCAGCCTGATGGGGCCATCCCTATATGTGCAGTTGTTGCAGTATTTCTTCTGCTATTTCTGGATGACCTTCTGGTCATTTTACTCTGGGATGGGTGGGGCAGAGTGTCATGGAGTAGGACTAGGAGACAACAACAATTTTCAACATTTTGTTAGGGTCTTTCAAGCTACTCATGGCATGTGTGGCAGGTTGGATTTGTACCACTGCAACTACTTTCACACTTCAGCTTTCCCATCTTACCTCAGCAGCATCAGTAACAGAGATTTTGCAGCTGCAATAAGCTTAGTTTTATTTTCTTTCCCATTTTCTTTTCCATTTATTATTTTGGTATCTTTGCTAATGAACACAACTGATCTCTGTAGGAAAATGATGTCAACATATCTGGGCCTTGTCTAGCCATCCTTAGGTGTTCCCTATTCTTTCAAAAAAATGTAACCAAGGGCTGAGTAAGATGTGTTTCAGAGAGCTGAAGGTGAACTAAAGAGCTTTTGGAAATATAGCAGTTAATGGACTCATATGATGGAAATGGAATATATTTTTTAGTTTTTGGTGAATGAACACCACTGAATGCCAGGAAAGGTTCTCGCATCCTGATATATAGTATTGGAAAGGGAGGGTTCCACTGGAGAAACTAACAACAAGATGAAGGTCATTGAAAAAGTAATTATTTTTTCATTGGTAGTAGTTCTGGGTTTTGAAGTAGTTTTCTGTAGTCTCGAGTTATTTCCACTGCTGAAGCAACACTACTTAATCAGTGATGCCTGACAGAGAACATTCTCGCCTGCATCTTCTTCATCTGAAGTACTCAGAGCTTGATTTACATCATCTTTGGTGGATGTTCCGTGTACTGGCTCTCAACTGCAGCTGATACGTGTAGATATGGAGACATTGCATTCATCTTGAATTTGAATTTATGTCTTTTTTCTCCCCCTAAAACAGACAAAACTGGTAAAAACTAAGCCATAAAACTGAAGCACACACCCTTGCCTTGTCTCCATTCAAATGCAGATCTCTGTGTTGACTGAGGGTCCTGAATCTTTTTCCTTCTCTCTGCCACCATGCTGTGTGGCTCTTAGTAACCTGCCTCAGCTTCCTTATCTATAATGGAGCAATATCATCAAACCCTCCCAGGGAGAGGAAGAGGGGGTTCATAGTGTACAAAGTCAGGGTATTGGAAACACTACAACATCAGCAATACACAGGCAAAGCACCACCAAATTTTGTATTCAAATTATTACCTCAGCTGTTTGGAGCATGGTGTTAATAATGCCAATGATCCCCATAGGGCCCAATCACTTAAGTGTTGGACTTAATGATACTTCTGAGTCTCTTTCATCTCAGAATATTCTGTAATATGGAAGTACTCACTTTCTCTCTTTTTATCTTTGCCACAAAGGACAAATCCCATTCTTATGTGTACAACACAGAGAGAAGAGCTTAAAAAGAAGTTTGTTTTTTTTTCTTGGCTTAACAAGACTTTTTTTACTAGTGATTACCAGCTGCACTATACTAACTGACTGTAATATTTTTGAGGCAAAAATATGCCTCAAATCTTTCAGGTAAGGGTGAAGAATCATAACTGGGTTATGAAGAGGAAGAGCAGTGTTTATGAAGGATGTTAAAATGGTATTGCATGGAGAAACAATATAGTGCATAAAAGCCTAGTAATATTTACTTCCCCCTCCTTTTTTTTTTTTTTTTTTTGTTGTCAGCTATAATGTCTTATCCAGACCTAGTAGTTTCCAGGTATGTACATATTCATCCTAGTAAGGAAAAATTGTGGTACTCTTACTAGAAGCAGTGAATTGTAATGAGGTGGTAGAAAATTACAATCCATATATTTATATGGGGATGAATCTGATCCCTCATCCACAGGGTACAGTCCTCCAAGGCCAGGTTGTTCCATCTTGGGAGCAAGGCCTCTCTTTGCATGGGTCTCCCGCTGAAACACAGCCCCTTTTCCAACATCTGCCCGCTCTAGCTTGGGGCACCTCACCCAGAGGCTGTGGGTGTATCTCCGCACCTCCCATGGATCCCACTGGCTGCAGAGGGACATCCTGCTCCACCTTGGTCATCACCAGAGCTTGCAAAGGAATCCTGGCTTCAGTGCCTCGTGCAGCTCCTTCCCTTCTCCACTGACCTTGGTGTCTGCATCCCTCACAAGTCCTCACCTCCTCTTCCTACGCTGGTAAAACTTCTGTGTGCACCCCCTTTGTTTTGATTTTTGCTTAAATATGTGATCACAGAGGCATAGTCAGCATTTCCAGTTGGCCCAGGCTTGTCCAGCAGTATGTCCATCATCCCCAAAGCCATCAGAGATTGGCTCTGCTGGACATGGTAGAAGCCTCCAGAAGCTTCTCACAGGAGCCATTTTGTGGTCCCCCCACTACCGAAAAACAGGGCCCAGCAAAACAATCCTGAAGATGAAAGCAGAGAAGACAGCTAAGACAGGTACTAAAAGCACCGTTTCCCAACCAGCTTTACTTCTATCACACTTTTAATGCATAGCATTAAAACAGAGGCTGCATTTCCACCAGAATGTGAGGCTGTTACTTGGCAACCCTTCCTCTGCCTTCCTGCTCTCCACATACTATTTCTTCAGAAAGTAATACTGTGCTCCAAAAGACATGTGTCTTCCTTTCAGTTCCCATGCAAAGATTTCAAAGCAAATGTGCTCAGCTAGAACTGTCTGCTTTGCCCTGAGCACAGTCAATTCACTCCTTCTTGGCATGAATGGGTTTGGGACCCAAGGCAAGTGTATGGAGTGGCTAACAGTTCGGTCTTTGAGAAGAAAGATTATATATAGGGAAATCATTAAACCTGGCTGAAGATCTGGTAGGGACTCTAAGAGACAGCTGCACAACAGATCCATATGAGCTCCCTGTGGACTACAGGGTAGGTGATGTATGGTAGGTGCTTTATGGTTGCTGGAGATGAGCACAGTGGAGTCACTTCATTCAGGGCATGATATCCCACAGTCAATCTCCATTCCCCTTCAGATTTGTGCACAGGTCAGGTGGGGCTGTTGAGGGGTGAGTGGGCCTAAGGTGCACACTTTCATGTGCCACTGTCAAGTTTATGTCAGTAGCAAAATCTTCTCTCAGTGGCCTTGACTTCTACTTTACGGGAAGAGCAGAGATTTAGACAGTTTTTGATACCAATAACTTTACAGATTTGGTCTTCATTTTTGTGCACTAAGTTAGAAATTTGGTACGCAAAAAATTGTTTTTTACTTATATGCAGTAAAACAGCATCAAGAGTCTGCATCAGAGTTTCCCAGAACTATTAATATTGCTGCTACAGGGATTCTTTTACTAAAGAAAGTGCCACAACAGGTGACTCCCCTCCAGTCACCTGCCAGGAGCAGCAGCAGCCACAGCAACTATGAGTTGTGAACAAGATATATAATACAAAACTGGGCTTTAGAAAGTCTTCTCTTGTGGTAAAATCACTGCTGTAACAAGGGATGGAGTTACAATATAGTTATTACCTGTACTAAATACAATATGGTTCTTTTCTGTAGTGTTGATGGGTCCATATCTATGTTCTACAGTAAGGCTTAAAGGTTAAGGTTACCAGCTGCACTCTACAATGAAACTATACTTTAAGTGGGTCCCATGACACAATTGTATTTCTAGTATAGAAAATTCTTAAATAGACTAGATGTTATAGATCCCTCCCTTTTCCTCTATCTTCCTTGTGTATGCATATATACTTTTCCCAGATATCTCCAGAGAACTGCACTTCTCCATTTACTGTAATAGGAAGTGCTTTGATATGAAGACAGGGTCATTGTCTTTGAAAATCAAGAGGTCAAAAGATTCACAGTTAACTAATCACTGAAACACTTTATGACAAAATTTAAAAGAGCCAGGCCTGTCTTCTCATTAAGCATGACAAAGCAAACAATTTTTTTCAGGTTGAATGGTTACACGAATTTAATTGCTATTTTGCGGTTTACTCAAGCTCCTTCATCGAATATACCTAATATTTCAACTCTATGCAAGTAGAGAAAGGGCTCTCAGTTTTATTAAGGAACAGATGAAAATGAGAAAAAAGAAAAAAAAAAAGAGGCCCAATGTGTGATCTTCACAATGGCTGAAAATACTCAACTGCCTTTCAGCTCTTTGACATGTACATTTGAAATTCAGACTGTAAGACAAGAAGAAGGAAAAGAGGGATGGGAGCTACCCTGGTAGTGGCAGATTTCTAGGGATTGGAGCACCGTTGTTCTGATCAAGTGAGGGAGATATACGTTAGCTTTAACTTCATCATTTTGCAACAGTAGAGTTCTTTCACACGTTATTATTACATGCCTTATAAGTGGTAAGTTTAAAGAACTCCAAAACAATAGAAAAAAGCACTAGAAGCCAGAACATTAGGAAATTAATAAAAAAGGCTCTGATTCAGGATCGTTACACTCCAATAACTTCCAGATTTATCTGATGTGTTGTTTTAGGGCATAGAATACCAGTTTTCATTGTTATGCCAAGAACTCCTTACCAAATTCTACCTGCTCGATAAATCTGAACCTGACAGTAGGTCTCAGCTTTGCAGCTCTGCCATCATGGCTGCTGAAGTGAGTATCACTGGATTTCTCACAAATTCTAGCTAAAACACTGAAAATTGACTCCTTCCTTTCATTAATGTTTGTTCACTAAAATATGCTCTGGATTTTAAAGAGGGACCTTTTTCTCCCCTTCTGGACACTAATCTGTCCTAAATTAGTTTCCTTAATACTAAACCATGTTGCAGGCTTGTGGAGAAAATAGCTCATCACCTCAAGCATCTGATATTTCATAACATGGTACTAGAAATTGTTGCTGAGAAATATACACAACCCAAAGGCACTCAAGGATTTCAACATGAAGTTTGCCTCCGTTGCATTTATTTTGCCAGTTAAAGATAGTGATGGACTAAGACATAGTGTAATCCAGTCAAACAAAATTGTAGTCCTACATATTATCCTGGATTTGAGAAAAAATAAAATCTACCTGTTTGTTACCATAAAAGTATCTGGAAATCTATGTGAAATCTATTGCATCCTCCCGCGTCCACACAAGATGGTCCTCACATTCCTTGAGCTACAAAGAGCAAAGAAGGGAAACTTCTACCATTCTGCAACAGAAAAAATGGGCATGAAGATAGGGAAAGATGGGGAAAAAAAAAGGAATGCACTCCTACAAGCAAGTCTTTAAAAAAGAGTTGCTTATTATTGTCATACGGCAATGAAGGAAACCCATAAATTGTGTGAGATTGTCTCAGGGGTTTTTTATGTTGGTAGCAGCTATGGGAAATTACTTTGGGGCAGTGTCAGTGTGGGAGTGGGAGAAGAGGAGCCAAAGGCATTTATGCAAGGCTCAATTGTCTCTTATTTGTTGGTTTTCAGTGCCAAAGTGTGTCATTTCAAAGTGTGGTGGTGGGAACTTATTAAAAATACTTCTTGATATTGCATCAGGTAGGGATCTTTCTTAACATCTGGCGAAGCTGTTAAATGTTGTGGTGATAAATGAATTAGATAAAATTTGAATGAGTAGGTGAGAACATGGCAAATTATTAAAACATGTTAAAGATCATTAAAGTATTTTTCAATGTACTCTGTTGAACAGCACCTTTTGTGTATCTGTTGCAGGGAAATGCTATGTAAACTGTAAAATAAAAAGCACAATAAAATTCAGACTGAAATTCTCAGGCAAACAGGTTGCTTGCAAAAGGCGATGTAGGAGTCAGTGAAACCAATGAAAATTGAGCAGTTGATTGGTAAAATCTTTCAAGTATATTGCATACCTCTCAGTATAATTTTAATCCTCCAGATGACAAAATAGTACAATCTATTAATGAATCAGCTCCTGAACTAACACTGGTTTCATCATGGTTTGTTAAGAAAGAAGCAAAAGCTGAATTTGCTTGCATTAGTGAACATGAAACTCAGTTTTTTTGGAAACTGATCTGTGAATAGATCAGTTTGTTCTGAATTTGCCATCCATCTGTTTGAAAGTCAGATTAAACATGTGTCTTGGGTTGATTTTGTGCCAATTCTGTATTCCTATTCCGCTGGCTTGTATGCGCAAAAGGTGCCCCCGCCTTTAAAAGCGACCCGAAAGAAGGAGCAGGGGCAGTGTGGGCAGTTTAAAAGCCAGGGCTGCCGGGCAGCTGTTTGCTTTTGGAGCTCAGTTCGTGGGCCTTTGGAACCTCGGCTTGGCTCTGCAGGAGTCCTTGCTCGCTGCGTGCCGTGGACTTACTTGCCAGTTAGCTAGCTCGGGTTTGTTATCTTGGGCAAACAGCTTTTCCCTGGAGAGACCCCTTCTGCGGCTGCTTTGATTCTGCTTCTGGAGCAATTTGACAGCCAGCCGGGAAGAGAAGCTGCCATTGTGGGGTCCGTCTTGTCCCAGACTCCCGGAGAAGGAGCCAACAGGCAACAGGAAACAAAACACCAAACCCTGTTTTATCCACAGTGAGGGACTTATAATCCAGGGTTTTTTCCCCCCCACTGTTGCCATGTGGCGGGTTTTCCTTCTGTTCTTCTCCTGGGGGACAGGAGCCGCCATCTTTTCTCTGCACCACATGGTTGGCGGCTTGCTGGGGGGAGGCGCGGCTGTTGGGAATGTGTTCTGAATTTTATATCTAACGTACTTTTTTATCGTGTCCGGTTAGGGCATGTGTTTTTGTAATAAATACTTTTTTTCTCTTCACTTTTGCTCAAAATCATTTCCATATTGGTGTGGAAAAAAATTTATTCATTTTTTTCCCCACTTCGAGGAAACATTTTACTCGTAACATTTTCTCTTGAAAAACATTGGAATCAGTATATGATCCTGCCATGATCTAGAATGAGAGCGAGTTTTTTCAGGGCCTACCCCAGGCACTTCCCCACATGTCGTGAAAGTCGTGTGTGGTGTGGGATTGGGATATTATAGGACAAACATATGAAAGCAATTTCTGAACCATAGCTTTTAATTCCGCTGAAAAAAATTCAGAGAACCCAGTGAGGTGGGAACATACCGAAGAGAAGAAGTGCAATATGAGAACTGTTTAAGGAAAAGAAGCTCATGCAATATGCTGGGGCCCTGGCTAATTGTCTATTCACACATGCTCAAGCTGTAGACAGGAGGACAGGAGCCAGAGGGGCAGAGGACAATTCAGCAGACACCCCGCTCACTCAGGCTGCAGCTCTAAACCCAGACAGCCAGCCTAAGCCAGTAGCAGTTGCCCCTTCCAGAAGAAGGAAAGACAAAACCAAATCCATTTGCCCAGTAGATGATGATGGGCAGCCAATAACCTCACAGCCAGCAGGGGAATCTGAACCAGAAGTTATTGTTGAGTCTCTGACCCCACAAAACATTTGTGGCCTAGGGGCAGATTACAAACCACAGCCTAATGAATCGATATTAGTCTGGCTGGTCCATGTCTGGGACACCGCAGGTGATAATATGATACTGGATGGTGGTGAAGCGATGTAATCAGGATAACTCTGTCAGGTGATGCAGCTATTGACCAAGGGATGGCAAGGGGGTCTGAAACTCTCAGTCTCTGGGCACTGCTCCTAAAAAGTGTGAGGGAAAGATACATGTTTGTAGATCTCCAGATACATCAAACCTTGTGGAAGACCATAGAACAAGGAATTAAATGCTTGAGAGAACTGGCAGTGTTGGAGATCATTTTCTTAAATGACCAAACAATCAGGAGCCCAGACATGGTAAAATGTACACAGCTGATGTGGCTAAAACTTGTATGACCTGGGCCACAGGAATATGCCTTTGCTTTAGCAATGATGAAATGCAATGAAGGGGATGAGACTGTACTTGCTGTGGCGAAGAAGCTCCGTGCATATGCAGATACTGTGCATGGCCCAACACATGCAAGAATCTCAGCTGTGGAAACAAGCCTGTCAGAGCATATACAGAAGGTGGAGAACAAGATGGAGGAGAATCATCAGCAACTCAGGAAAGAGATTAAAGAGAGCCTTCTAAAAATCGCATCAGTCCAGACCAGAGGTCCTGTCACCAGGAGCAGATGTCCCCCAGCCAGAGAAAGAGGGTACACTACACGAGCAAACCCCCGGGTTCTTCCTGCATGAGCATGGGGGAAACATGAGAAGGTGGGATAGCAAACCCACCTCTGCCCTGGCAGCATGGGTGCGTGAATTGAAGAATGGCAACGCGCAGAGAGGAAGCTTCACTAGAAGAGAAGTAGCTCCGGTTTCCCATAATCAAGCTGCCCAGTATAATGGAAGGCAGAATGACATGTCCAATCCCCTGGAAGGAACCTCTGCAATGTACGCCCAGGGAAGGAATGGCAGCCAGTGCTAGAGGGGCCCTGCCTCTAGCCAGGTAGAGGCAAGGGAGAACCGTGCCTTTTGGACTGTGTGGATTCGTTGGCCTGGCACTACAGAACCACAGGAATACGAGGCCTTGGTCGACACTTGTGTGCAGTGCATTGCGACACGGGGGGACAGAATCTGTTTCTATTGCTGGCATGACAGGAGGATCACAAGACCTGACTCTGGTGGAAGGTGAGGTGAGCCTGACTGGAAAGCAGTGGAGGAAACATCCCATTGTGACCAGTCCAGAGGCCCCATGCATCCTGGGAATAGACTTTCTCTGAAGTGGGTATTTCAAAGACCCAAAGGGGTTCAAGTGGGCCTTTGGAATAGCTGCTGTAGAGACAGGTGGCATCAAGCAATTAAACACCTTGCCTGGGCTGTCTGAAAATCCTTCTGCAGTTGGACTCCTCAAGGTGGAAGACCACCATGTTCCAATCGCAACATCAACAGTGCACCACCGGCAGTACAGAACAAACCAAGATGCTGTGATCCCTATCCATAAGATGACCTGGGACCTGGAGAGCCAAGGGGTGGTCAGCAAGGCCCACTCACCCTTCAACAGTCCCATCTGGCCTGTACGCAAATCTGAAGGAGAATGGAGATTGAACTGTAGACTATCAATGTGGCGTAAATGAAGTGACTCCACTGCTGAGCGCTGCCGTGCTGGACGTGCTGGAGGTCCAGTATGAACTGGAGTCCAAAGCAGCGAGTGGCTCTGTGGGGAAGGGGGCGGCATGTGTTCCTGAGTGTTAAATATCTAACAGTTACTTTTCATCTGTGTCCTGTGGGCATTGTGATTTGTTAATAAACTACTTTATTTTTTATCTTCACTTTTGCGCGAACATCTATTTCATATTGGTGGGAAAAAATCAAATTTTTTCACTTCTGAGGAAACATTTACTCTGCAAAATTTTTCTCTGAAAACTTTGTCGCAAACCGAAACACCCTGTGAAGTGAAATTTCAGAGTTCATGATTTTCTTGAAAGTGACTTTATTTCACATTCATCTTTTTGATTAACCAGGTCAAGGCAGTATATAGAAATGTGGCTTGGGTCCTCCATCTTACAGATTCTGCATCTTTAGAGTTTGTGAATTTCTATAATAAGCTCCATTTCCAACTCAATAATTAAGATGTAACTCCTTTCAGTTTTTATACAGCAGATATAATTGTGTGATACCTTCCAGTTTCATATTGCTTCTAACACAATTACATGAAGTGTTAACATGGTGGTAAAATCTCTGCATACCAAAAATCACCTTTAAATTATCTCAGTATTATGGAGGTTTTTATTGAAGGCAACAACATCAAATTTGCCTTTTGTTTTTGGTTTTAACTACAGAGCATGCAGCTATTATCTCTCAGCACTAAGACGCAGAGCTGGTACCCATGCTCTGTGGAGACTGTGCTATGGTAGATATGCTGGCTGGACCTTGCTCATCAAACCATTTGTTTATTATAAAAGCAAAAACTGTTGTGCACAATTAGACAAAGTGGCCAGTAGGATTCACCAAAGGCCAGTTGGGAGCAGAGTCACAGCAAGGCAAGCAGATGGTAACCTGTAATTCTGTTTTATAGAATCATAGAACAGTCTGGGCTGGAAAAGACCATAAGACCACCTCTGTAAGAACCCCTATGCGGGCGGGACACTTCCCCATTTAGACTAGGTTGCACAAAGACTCATCCAATTTGGCCTTGAACACTTTCAGTGATGGACCATTGTAGTGGCTTTGCTAGCTTCAGTTTCTTGGTAGGGGAAAACCAGGCAAAGCCACAAATGGGGCTCCTGTAGAAATTCTATAAGTCTTGTTCATCCTGTACAGCAAAAAGACCCCTGCCCCCTATACTGTATGGCCATTCTCTGATGCTTCTGAAGGTAACAGACAGGCTGCTGGACAAGCTCGGTGATTGAGACACTGGGTGTACACCACTGGTGGGGAAAAATGGACATATTGTCCTCATATATTTAAGAAGAACTCCAAAGCTGCACTGCCATTAACCTAGCTAGAGGTGGGGGGGAGGTAAAGAGATGTAAAAAGAGATGGAGACTCCAAGATCAGTGGAGGATAGGGAGATGGTGCTTTGCAAGCCATGGTGCTGACCGTGGGGGATCAGGCTCTTCCTGAGGGTCTGTCTCCAGTGAATGAGACCTATATAAAGAAAGAGAGGCCCTGCACCTCAGACAACAACCTGGCCTTGGGAGGACTGGACTAATCGAGCCTTGTGCGGGAGAGTTCCTCCTCTCCATGGCAGTGGAATCCTAGAAGAAAACTGTGTTCTGGGCAGGAGACTACTGGCATTCTGCGCCACAAGAAGGCAGCAGCCTGAGAAGACTCGTGGTGATGAACTGACCAGAAAACTTCTGCACCTTGTTCCTTTGTGTTGCAGCAGACAGGAACGGTGGGGAGGAGGTAAGAGCATGGTGGTCTTAATGGTCCATTTTTCTCCTTTTGTTTGGGGACCCCCCCCCAACCCCCTTTTAAACTTTGGGTTTAATTTCTCTTCTTCCCTTTTCAGTGGCAGTTTTCTTAGTAGTTTTCAAGTAATAAATCTTTTTACACTATAATTTGTTCTGACGGTCATGAAGCATTGAAATCTTTCTCTCAATCATTTATCTTATGTAAAAGCTATAAAATCTGGTGTTAATGGGGGTTTTTACTCTCCCCACTGCCTCTTCTGGGGGGGGGGTGGCCGGAACGGCATGAGTGTCTTGGCATCCATCAGAGTTCGAACTACCCACGCCACCCATAGCTTTTCTGAGCAGCTTGTGCCAGTGGCTCATCACCCTCACAGAAAATAATATCTTTCTAACATACAATATAACCCTGCCTTCTTTCAGTTTGAAAACTTTCCTCCTTGTCCTATCACTCCATGCCCTTGTCAAAAGTTTCTCTCCTGCTATCTTATAACACTGTTACTGGATAATGCTCTGACGTTTCCCCAGAGCCTTATCTTTTCCAGGCTGAACATGCCCTGTCAGACTTCTCATAAGAGAGCTGCTCCAGCCCCCATGGCCTGCTCTAGACCTGCTCCAACAGATCGCTGTCCTTCTTATGCTGTGCCCCCAGGAATGGACCCAGCATCTTATGAGAGAGAAGCAGAAGGAAGAATCCTTTCCTCAACCTGTTTTGGTCACACTTTTTGGCTGCAGCCCAGGACAGAGGCTTTCTAATCTGGGAGCATAATGCAATCTCTGTTGAGTTTCTCATCCATTAACCCTTCCAAATCCTTCTCCTCAGGCTTGCTTTCAGTCCATTCTCCACTCAAGCAGTGATTGGTGCTTGAGATTGCCTTGCTTCATGGGCATGACAATGCTCTTGGCCTTGTACTTCATAAGGTTTCCTCATAAACTTCGTAGGAACATCATATTTTCAGATGATGCACTCTGCAATTTCACTGAAAGGATGTTAGGAAGGAAGACACACAGATGCACACATGCAGATAGGATGCATACTGTGAAAATATGAACTTTGTCTCTTTAGAGAACTAGATGAGAAAGAAATTTGAAATTAGTCTTGTCTCATGTCTCTCTCTTGCCCATTTTCTTCTTCACCTGCATGACCACATTGTCTTTTTTGTTTCTTTTCCCGCTTGAGATGCATCAGTTCAACAGCAGATGAAGAAAAGTAAAAAAAAAATTAAAAAAAAGAACCAACACATTTCTAGAAAATGAGCAAACCCTCCTCATTTAATTTTCACAGATGAGGATTTTCTTAGGAACATCTTCTTGGATGTTGGTCTGTGACTAAATGGTTTGCCATGCACATTTCTTCCTTTGTAAAAAGCCAGTATTTGCCATGTGCCTGAGTCTTCCCTGCTGACAGCAGCAGTCAAAGTAGGTAAAGTGAACTTCAGAAGGAGCCAGCTAAAATTACCAATGGTGATGATGTTCTCCAACTTTTCTTGGTGTTGTAGATAGATAACAGACAACACTTTGTACCTCCAAAAAGGCATTTTAGGAAGGGCAGAGAAAATTCTACAAGAATATCAGAGACAAAATGTGGCTAGGGGGACCTAGGAGGATACAAGGAAAGACCAGATTTGAGTTTGATAAACACAAGAGACACCTTGAAGGTTTGAATCAAGTGTGAGAAGAATCCCAAAGGATCTGATAAATACACTGCATACGGCATGTCAATTTTAATTTCTTTAGCTGATTTCCACTTTTGTTGAATTAACTTCTTTCTAATTAGACTAGCTTGAAAATAGAATGTCCATGATCTTTGCTAATATTTGTAATGAAATTAAAATCTCCAAGGATAAAAACAATAGAATTCAGAGGCAATTCCATGTCAACCTTAGTATTTTATTTTCTATTCATTTTCATTAGAATTAATATGATTTCTAGCCTGGATTCACCCTTGAAAGTCTGCAAGGACAGAAACAGAACAGTATTCCACCCTCCCATATATCAATGACCATGGACTGCCTGTTGACATAGCAAGCCAAGTGGTGCTCCTGCCGGCTATCATCAAGAATACAGCGTAGCGGCTATGGTGCTGGAGGCTCAGAAGGCAGATGTACATCAGCTGCACAACATCGGCCTCGAGCCAACACAGAGAGTCTTCAAGGCAGCACTGTCTGTGGGGGCTGATGGGCTAGCAGGGCTTGAGCCTGTGGGGTTCTGAGTTGGAGAGTAATGATCCATTTGTCTGTTGTTTCTATTCAACAGCATCCGTTTTTAAATATCTTTCCTCTCACCAACCTGCTACTGACAGAAGCTCTGTGATTGCCTCGAGAAACGAACACATTCAGAACACTTTCTGTAAATATCAATGCTGTTCTGAAGTGTTTTGTCATATAATGTATATATGTTCTTTATTTAATATGCCTTTTTATGTCAATATATTCTGAGTGGTTTAATATAAAGTTTTTGTAAACCCTCAACCTCTGCTTGGCGATTGCCGTCCTTTGTCAGTCACCCTGTGAATAGGCTCTACACGCTTTTGATTGTTTATTATTTTGTGAGATGGAAATCTTGTTTCTGGGGTATTGGGATGCTTTGGAATTGAGAGTCTCTCTTTCTCCATCAGTTCGCACTCCTATTGGAATATGGCCCAGTGGGACTTTTGCCCAGCCATGTACTTTAAGAAGAAAGGGAAGAAGGCAATGGCAAATTCCAGCAAGAGCCCAAGGAAGAATTAGGCACCCAAAACATCTGATGAAGATCCAGGCTTTCAGCGTGACGTAGAGGGCTTCAGTTGCGTGCTCAGCACAGCCGGGGCAGAGACTCCTCTGTGACTTGCCTCCATGCCCTGGTGCCCATGGATCAATGGTACGAGGCTCTGCAAGCAGAACGGACAAGGTGGGGATGTCGGCATGCAATTACAGTGCGCAGAGAGCAACAAGTGCAGTGAGGTTGTGGAGCGTGTGGCAGAGGAATTCCTGACACAACTGCTGATGAGCCAAGTAGGGATGTGCCCTGGAGCTTGTTTGTTTGTTGAGCACAGAAGACCAGTGGGTACACAGGACAGTTGGACCCATCTGGACTTCAGCCACCTCAATGTCATTTTTGGATTTCTGGAAAGTAAGGGAGGGTGATGAGCAGAGCTTGCTGCCTGGGGCGTGCCCTGTCCTTGTCCTTTGGCCTTGAATAAAAAGTGTCTCTCTGCAGGAGAGAAGAAATGCGCCAAGTGTCAGCTCTCCCAGGTTTCACTTCTTTCAGGGTCTGCTCTTGACTGCTCTTGTCCTGTTTCTGATGCCCTGGCTATGTCCTGTGCTTGGTGGCTGCTAGCCAGGACTGCTGAGCAGAGAGGATAAGAACAGCAAATATGATCGGTGATCAAGAGCAGAGACGAGAAGACCAGCCGACAGAAGAGCGAGGAGAGAGACAGCAAGAGGTGCCAACGACGCCCATGGCGAGTGCGACGGCACAGCTAAAGAAGCGCAGCGTACTTGGCATGTCCAGGTCGCGCTGCCGCACCTTTCTCTGCACACTGCCCGCACGCTACGTCAGCCTGAGGCGCGCAAAGGGCTCGCTGACGGGCTGTGCCGGGCAGCGCGAGGCAACTGAGCATGCCATGAGCTTGACTGGCTCCTGTAGCCTTTGCTTCTGACGTCGCGCCCGTCGCTGATTGCATCTACTGCAGGAGTAACGCTCTGGTGGACAAAGCGGACCATGCGAGAGGCTGTGGAAGAAGGGGCCAGCTGGAATGCCGTCCCTCCTTTCTCATGAGCTGCCTTAAGTCTCGCACTTTCTGAGTTTTATAGGATTTCCTCACGTCTCGAGGCCCTCTTTTCAACGTTGTAGTGCACAGCTCAATGATAGGTCTCTGTCGTTTGGAGGGGAGAGGCTGCTGTTTCCCCTCTTGCCCACATCGTGCTGCACCATTTGCCCTCTGGCCTGGCCCGCCCTGCCGCCAGCTGTAGCCCACTGGCCATTGCTGCACGGCTGTTGTCCGGGCTGACGCTGGGCCGGGCCGTAGCAGCACTTGTCAGCCCCAGGTCGT
>VKON01000207.1:629438-657088 GCA_009741485.1 Malurus cyaneus samueli
GTCTGGAAGGACTGGGGGAGCTGTGGTTATGCTGTGCTATGGTTGGGGCTGAGGGTGCGCTTCAAGTGACTCATTTTTCACTTTGTTCCTACATCTCCGCCTGCATGACGTTTCCAGAAGGGCTGCTCTGCGCGGGAACTAATGACTGAGGGCGGGTGGGCAGGGGGAAATGGGTTAGCCAGGTTCCTCTGTGTCCTGTGCCAGCTCTACATGTACGCACTTATATTGTTTCCTGTACATTGGTAAGGTCTCTGCAGTTCTTTTCACATATATATCATGAGAAGACATGTAGAAGCTAACAGTTTGACGTCTTTAGTTAGTTACAGGAGGATGTAAATTTCGATCTGTAGTTGTATAGTTATGGATTGCTCCCCGCTGCGTATAGCTCTTTTTATGCAGAACTCACTATACATATATTTGAGACACCATGCCAGATTGGCATGTTTATCTATGTCTGAACTTCCCTGTAAAGAGGTGTAGACTGTAGTTGCCTTACGTCTCTGTGAGTATTTAGCTAGTCCGATGGCCTTTAGTCGCTTTCCAGGCAGAGACTGTTATCTGTACAGGCTCCACTTTGTAACTTAGAGATGGTCTGAAATGCAAGAGATCTGCAGCAGAGATTGTGACAATCTGCAGTAAGCCTAGAACAGAATTTTCAATTGTATGTAAGAGGCGTGGGCAGAGCACTCTGTAATAAATTGCCTTTTCCGATGCACTTGCTCTGGTGCAGTCCTCTCCAGGCAGCGCCGCCGGCAGCTATGTGCTACTTAGTGAAAACTTTGAAAGCGAAACTGTGTTTGTTGTGTAATTCGGAGCAATTTGCAGATGCCCTAAGCCTCCTGCTAAGGAGGCTTTTGAGCAGGATTGCTGACGAGGGCTGGGAAAAACAGGCAGGTGTGCCCTGCCAATCCGCCAGTTGCGTAAAGGCGGGCAGGAAAGCATGAAAGCGTCTGGGTAGGCGGTGGAGCCCTGCCTTCAAGGAGAATGCCCTGCAAGGCCCTGCAGAAGAAAGATCCAAGTGCCAATGACAAGCAGGCAAAGGAAAGCCAGCCCCGAGTCCGAGAGGGCATCTCACTTCTTTCAGGACACCCCAAGCCAAAGCAGTCTGTGCTTCTAGGCCTGTCTTGTGTCCCGTTTCCAGCTTTGTGCATGGGGAAATCACCTGCCCATCAAGAGCCACCCTGAGCTTGTCCTTGGCCTCCAGAGCTGGAGGCAACCAGGTGCGCCGCCAGTGCGAGGACCATCAACGCAGCCAACGGGCTGCCTAAGAAGTCTCCCGCTGTCGAGACGCAGTTCCAGCCCTGGGCCATGCATGTGTCCTGGCAGCACTCTGAAGACATGTGACATCCTTGTACAAACTGGGACCTTTTGGACAGCCTTGGCTAAGTTCTTAGGGCACGCAAAGAGCAGCACTGTATGGATCATGGCCAAAAGTGATGTGGCTTTTACCCCCGAGATGCTAAAGGGGAGGGCTTGCCTGGCAGTAAGGTACCATCCTACCCGCCCTGGGTTGTCCTCTGCGAGGGCGATTGGTAAACACAATAGGACGATGCAGGGGATGGGCTGAGTTGCTGCCTTCCAGCCCCAAAAACCAAGAGCCAAATAAGAGTGAGGTGATCAAAAGCCGTCACCATTTCATGACGGTCCTCCAGATGCACTCCTGGCCAAGGCCACAAGTGAGACAGGGCTTGACACTTTGACAAGTTTGCAACTTAGCATCATTATCAGAAATCCCCAGTTAGAAGGGCAGTTAATGAAGATAATTCCCCTGTTGGTTTGGAGCTCTACTGAAGCCTTGCCTCTAGCCCCTGCTCTTTTATGTCTCCAATACACAGGGAAGCTGAATGGCTTTGGTTTGCTGAAGAAGCAAGATTAGGATAGGACTGCAGGAATGTGTCTGTCTAAATGGGGAGCAAAGGACTGCAGGTAGCTAAGAAACTACAGAATTGGACAAGAATCGTCTGCAGAGCTACAAATGTTATGAAAAGTGTTAGAAAAAGCAACCACCCTTTCGCGTCTGCGTGTCCGTCTCAGACAGCGGGCAGAGGGCAGCTACTGGCAGGGGAAGCTCGTGGGTGAGAGGTTGTGCTGCTGCCACGCAGAGGAACCTTGAGGGCCTGCATAAGGGGCTGGTGGGAGAGGCAACTGTGGAGCCTGGGAGGAGTAGGACAAGGAGAAGGAGGAAGAAGAAGAAGCCCTCACAGCAGCAGAGGCTGGGAAGAGGCAGCTGTGAAGGCAACTCGCACCGGAGGCCAGGCTGAGCAATTTGGAGCTGCCAAAGAGCCCCTGTGACCAAGGCAGATGAGTGCGTCCAGGCAGCAGGAGGCCAAAGCCTTGGCCCGGGGTAGGTCCAGCTTTGGGCTCCCGTGTGCAGAGCTGGCATTGGCCAGCCCAGCAGGAAGTCCCGCCCCCCCCTGCACCCCACCCATGCCCAGATGGGGGTCCGTTGGGCTCGGACAGTTGGTTCAGTTGGACTGAGGATCCATGAGAAGGGGCAGCAGTGGCCGAGAGCTGTCTGTTTGTGCATCTCAAAAGCGATAGCGAACTGTTTTCTGAGCAACGGTGGCGTTATCCCAACCCTGCCATCCCGCCTGGTATCCTCGCCATGAGCGAGTGGCCTGCGTCTTTGAGGTGAGACCAGGATCGTCCTATGCCAGACATGGTCCAGGCCGGGAACTTCTTTGCGTACACATCTATGTTGAAATTTATGGAGGATAATGAAAGCAAATATTCATCTCCCTCTGTACACTTGAAAGCTAGGCTGTAGATGCCTGTGTTGACAATTCTTTGGTGTTTGTGATGTGTCCGCAGATGTGAAACTTGGCTCCGTGTTCATTTTCTGTATTAATATAAATTACAGTACATGATAGGAAAATCCCCCACACTTCAAGAGAGCATGAACTTAAGAGAAAAGGTAAATTCTGCCATGTAACTGGATGCTTTTTTTAAAAGCAATTTTTATGCTGTAAAATCCGTAACTGGAGTTGTGTGGTTACACTTGGCACACATTCTTGAATGTGAATATCCAAAATATATGCAACCTTGTCTGGAGCTTTGATCTTCCATGGGAAATAAAAATAGCCTTTTTATGATTTTGTTCCACTCTGTTGACAGAGGATCTTACATTTTAAGTGTAATTAAGAAGAGAAGGAACTTGCATTCTGTATTAAATGGGTGAAATGTTGTAGTTTGATCCATATGGTACTCCAGCTGAAAACAAAGCACTTAGCAACAACAAAGCTAATAGGTAATGAAAGAAGATGAGCACTGAGTGATTGGCCAAACCTCTACCCAGGACAGACAGTTTAAGTAAATTTCTTCATGTGTAATATCACACTTGCAGGCCTGCATAGGTCTGACAGTTCCCAACCTAAAAAATTATTTTTTTTGAGAATAAAATTTCATTCCTTTACAAATGTTGGCCTTTTCCCAAAAATAACAGACACCAGGCATGGCACATTGTATGAACTACCAGCCTAGAGATACTGTGTTGTTGGGTTTTTTGGTATTTGAAAAATGTTTTAATCCTTGAATCACGAATTGAACTTCAAAAAAAAAAAAAAAAAGCAACATGTCAAGCTAGCTCACGTGCTCAAAAAATGCTGTGATATATCCTCCCCTCTCAAAAGCAATATGTATTATTCATATATATGCATATTTATGGAGACTTATAGATGCTCACACATGCACAAATATATAGAGACACATATGTAAGTACATAATAGTACTTATGTGTGCAGATTAAAGGATCTCCTTCATTTATAATCTATTTTGAAGTACCTGCTTCTCAATGAAGACATTTCTGTTCAGTCACTAGTCCAGGTAAAAAATCTTTTAAAATTTGATTATTTTAGTCTTCCATGATTATCGTGATTATTTTGGGGTTGGGGTTGTTGTTTTAGGTTTTCCGCAGTTTGGAAAACTGTTCCTGGACGTCACATGTTTATAAGGACTTGAATGCTAAAAGTTGAAGCTATGTAGACTCAGTAGATTTTTCAGTTTGACCAAAAAAACCCCAACTGTTCAGATAAATGGAAAATAATTTCATTAACTTTCACAATTATTTCCAAGACTGTGTGTTAAATGAAAAGAAACTTGTTGAAATAAAACCTTTTATTTGGAAATGTCAGAAGTGATGTTTCAAAGGATAGAAAAAACAATTTTCCAGCTACCTTCTAAAGCAGTCATCCAGTAAGATCCTCCACTTCTCAGAAGAAATCTATGTGAGTTGTTGCAGTATGAGTATAGTTGTTGCTCCAAACACTGAGACCAAAAGCTTCGACCAAGACTCCCACTGGGATGGGGCAGTGGTCTCACCCTGCCCCCAGGTCACATGCAAATATTTATTCTAAAATCAACATATACAAACGTAGAGAAATATTACTGTTTAAGTGACATTTTGTAAGGGCCGTGTAAATTAAAGATGTGGATTCATCTTTTGTTTGGACAGGCATGGTAGGTTAGAACAAAATTAAGCTGCCAGCCCAGATCACTGTGGTCTTTGAGTTCAGTGCAAGCCTCCTCTGATGGTGCTGCTGATGCACCTCAAGCTAAAGATTGCACCAAGTTGAAAGTCATTCATAGGATGTCCTGAAATGTGTTATTGGTCTTGCACCACAGAGTTTCTAAAATACCACGGAGTTAAATATATTAGAGCTACTACAAATTTGGCAAATATATCTACTCAGTGAATTTTTTTTTATGCAGCCCCTGGAATTTGCTGGCAGCCAGCACATATATGTCGTCTGCTTTTACTTTGGATTTAATGTGTGATGTAAATATTTAAAAAGATGGAATATGAAGGGAAATGAGATAGTGTTTCCATAATGTTCCTTTTAAAAGGTAAAGATATTTAATTTCTTTTCACTTATTGCTGGCAGAAAAATGTTGTTTGAAATAAATTTCCAACAAAACCAAGGAAAAATATTAAAACTTTGAATGAATATTTCTCCGTAGTTTCAAAAAAGGTCTGCTTTTTTTTTTTTTTGCACAGGAGAGACTAAGAAGAACCGAATTTCTTTTTCCCCTTAAAAATTTGTCATCCTTACATATACCCTGAAATTATAGTTTTTCTTATATTGTCAAATCGAAATAGACATTTCATTTTAAGCAATGAAAAAGTCATTAAGACATACATTTCAGCAAGTGTCTGGGGCTTTAATTTTCTTAAGCTGCATTACAAAGGTGCCTCATTTCCTTGCAAGGTTTATTTTAAATTTTAAGTGGGACTATAGAAGCTGTGTGTGTTGAAAAAAAAATAAATAAAAAGGGAACTAAAGTAACCTATCGTTTCCTACAAGGATCATGTGAAAATAAATACCCTAATAGTGAAACTTCCTTTAGAACTTGGTCCTTTATTTATTCATCTCCAGTTGCATTTATGCCATCACAGGCATGAAAATGAGTTACTTACCAAGATTATGGTTGCAGTTTCCTGGTCCAGGGAAAGAAAGAGTATGTTTTAATGGTTTTATCAATAAAAATGAGAATTATCTTCTGTGGGTTTGACTTAGTTTGGGTGGTTTTGTTTCCTGGCTTCTTTTACATCTTCATAGTTCAGTTCTGATATGAGGGATGGTACAGAGCAGTGGAAAAGTGCTAGGCTTTTAAGAACCAATATATAATTAGTGGTAGAAGTCAGACATGGCAAAAAAATAATCACGGTCCGAGTCAACACAGACCAGTCTGGACAGACCAAATTCTCTGGTCCGTGGCAGATAGCCCATTTTAAGATTATTCATATATTCTCCCTAGAAGTTACCAATAAATAAATTGCTAGTAGTGAGACCCTATGCAGTACCAGTGGGAAAACCATTGCCTCATTACCAGTTGTGTTCAATGTCATGTGGACATGAGATTTGCCTTTTCTAAAGAAATGCCCTTTTCATGGGGCACTCCCTTAGCGAAATATTGCCAGTGGAAATAAAATGAACATGCCCGAATGAGGAGTGCCCCATAGAATTTGAATGGATTTGCCTGCATTTCTATCTGACTCTAAAGTACATCTCAGTTAGGTATAGTTGTTAATACAGATTCTGGGCACAATTACCTTCTCGCAATTGAGTGCAAAATGCTGTGTTGTTAACTGAAGAGTAAAGTGGCGCGACATAATGACAAGTTGGAAAAGGAACCTCTAACAGCTGATAGAGCCTTCAAAAAAATTGCTTATTAATGTGCATTTGATGTGTACTATATTAATTTTAAGACTTTGCCTGGGATAAATTGCTATGTTGAGTCTTTGAAGGAGTGGTGAGATTAGAATTTACAAAGGGGCAATTTTCTCTCTTCTTGACCTCATTAAATGCATGAATAACTTCCAAGACTGAAGCACAGTAGTTAAGGTTATCAATCTCCTCACAGCTGGAAACTGGGGGATCCCAAATGCTGAGATGAGTTAATCCATCAGTTAATAAATTCATAAGTGGCACCATGTGGGCTGAGCCACTCCACATTGCAGCAAGGACAGGACTGTTTGCACAGGACTGCTGCTTTCTTCAGGTACCTCCCCACTGGCAGATCTCTTTGTTCAGGAGGACAATTTACTTTGAACAGTAAATTGACTGAATTGATCAGTTCAGAGAACATAATTGATGACTAATCGTGTGTAAGTGTGTAACCATGTCCACCCAGATGGAGGAAACAAAGGTGCTGGCACTGCCCGCACCTGACGCCAGCGGCGGGAAGCGCCGGTGTCACCAGGCACCGCCCCTCTGGGGGGCCACGCGGCTCAAGGCACCGGGGAGCCGCCCAAGGGCCGGTAAGGCGGAGGCCAGTGGGGCTGCCACAGGGGACAGCGCTGCTGAAGGCGCGCTGCGGCTCAGCTGCTGCTGCTGCCTGTGGCACGGAGAGGACGCTGAGGCTGTGGGAGCTGGGAGGAAGCAGCGCAGCTGAGAGCTGCGGGGGAGCTGGGGGCGATGGTGGCGGAGGCCCAGCGGGCGGGCAAGAGGCACGAGAGGGCTGAGAGGGCTGGCGGGGCTCAGGTCACTGGGGACGCTCAGGGTGATGGCAGCACTGCGGGGGCTGCGGGGCTAGCGGGCTACGGAGGGAGCGCGGAGGCTGTGGGTGGGCAGAGGCTATGGCGGGGCTGAGGACACGCTGCAAGCGACTCAGTGTTCCTTTTGCTTCCTAGATGTCCATCTGCTCAACGTTTCCAGAAGGGCTGCTCTGCGCGGGACCAAGCGACCGACGGACGACGGCGGGGGGAGCGGGGAGTGGGGAAACGGGCCGGCCGGGTTCCCTGTGCACCTCTGTGTCCTGTGCCAGCTCTACATGTACGCACTTATTATTGTTCCTGTACATTGGTAGGTCTCTGCATGTCTTGAGTTCTGTTTCAATATGGATAAAGCTGTAGAGCTATACAGTTTGACGTCTTTAGTTAGTTACAGGAGGATGTAAATTTCGATCTGTAGTTGTATAGTTATGGATTGCTCCCCGCTGCGTATAGCTCTTTTTATGCAGAACTCACTATACATATATTGAGACACCATGCCAGATTGGCATGTTTATCTATGTCTGAACTTCCCTGTAAAGAGGTGTAGACTTGTAGTTGCCTTACGTCTCTGTGAGTATTTAGCTAGTCCGATGGCCTTTAGTCGCTTTCCAGGCAGAGATGTATCTGTACAGGCTCCACTTTGTAACATTAGAGATGGTCTGAAATGCAAGAGATCTGCAGCAGAGATGTGACAATCTGCAGTAAGCCTAGAACAGAAGTTTTCAATTGTATGTAAGAGGCGTGGGCAGAGCACTCTGTAATAAATTGCCTTTTCCGACTGCACTTGCCTCTGGTGCAGTCCTCTCCAGGCAGCGCCGCCGGCAGCTATGTGCTACTTAGTGAAAACTTTGAAAGCGAAACTGGTGTTGATTTGTGTAATTCGGAGCAATTTGCAGATGCCCTAAGCCTCCTGCTAAGGAGGCTTTTGGCAAGGATTGCTGACGAGGGCTGGGAAAAAACAGGCAGGTGTGCCCTGCCAATCCGCCAGTTGCGTAAAGGCGGGGCAGGAAAGCATGAAAGCGTCTGGGTAGGCGGTGGAGCCCTGCCTTCAGGGAGAATGCCCTGCAAGGCCCTGCAGAAGAAAGATCCAAGTGCCATTGACAAGCAGGCAAAGGAAAGCCAGCCCCAGTCCGAGAGGGCATCTCACTTCTTTCAGGACACCCCAAGCCAAAGCAGTCTGTGCTTCTAGGCCTGTCTTGTGTCCCGTTTTCCAGCTTTGTGCATGGGGAAATCACCTGCCCATCAAGAGCCACCCCTGAGCTTTAGCCTTGGCCTCCAGAGCTGGAGGCAACCAGGTGCCGCCGGTGCGAGCAGTGTGAACGCAGCCAATGTGCCGCCTAAGAAGGTCTCCCGCTGTCGAGACGCAGTCCAGCCCTGGGCCATGCATGTGTCCTGGCAGCACTCTGAAGACATGTGACATCCTTGTACAAACTGGGACCCTTTGGACAGCCTTGGCTAAGTCTTAGGGGCACGCAAAGGAGCAGCACTGTATGGATCATGGCCAAAAGTGATGTGGCTTTTACCCCCGAGATGCTAAAGGGGAGGGCTTGCCTGGCAGTAAGGTACCATCCTACCCGCCCTGGGTTGTCCTCTGCCGAGGGCGATTGGTAAACACAATAGGACGATGCAGGGGATGGGCTGAGTTGCTGCCTTCCAGCCCCAAAAACCAAGAGCCAAATAAGAGTGAGGTGATCAAAAGCCGTCACCATTTCATGACGGTCCTCCAGATGCACTCCTGGCCAAGGCCACAAGTGAGACAGGGCTTTGACACTTTGACAAGTTTGGCAACTTAGCATCATTATCAGAAATCCCCAGTTAGAAGGGCAGTTAATGAAGATAATTCCCCTGTTGGTTTGGAGCTCTACTGAAGCCTTGCCTCTAGCCCCCTGCTCTTTATGTCTCAATACACAGGGAAGCTGAATGGCTTTGGTTTGCTGAAGAAGCAAGATTAGGATAGGACTGCAGGAATGTGTCTGTCTAAATGGGGAGCAAAAGGACTGCAGGTAGCTAAGAAACTACAGAATTGGACAAGAATCGTCTGCAGAGCTACAAATGTATGAAAAGTGTAGAAAAAGCAACCACCCTTTCGCGTCTGCGTGTCCGCTCAGACAGCGGGCAGAGGGCATGCTACTGGCAGGGGAAGCTCGTGGGTGAGAGGGTTGTGCTGCTGCCAGGCAGAGGAACCTTGAGGGGCTGCATAAGGGGGCTGGTGGGAAGAGGCAAGTGCTGGAGCCTGGGAGGAGTAGGACAAGGAGAAGGAGGAAGAAGAAGAAGCCCTCACAGCAGCAGAGGCTGGGGAAGAGGCAGCTGTGAAGGCAACTGCCAGCGGAGGCCAGGCTGAGCAATTTGGCGCTGCCAAAGAGCCTTTGGGGCCAAGGCAGCTGGCTGCGTGCGGGCCCGCGCCAGGCCCAGCCCTGGCGGCACGTGGAGGGAGGCGAGCCTCGGGCTGGGCTGTGCCCACTGCGGGCCCCCGCCTGCAGAGCCGGGATTGGCCGGCCCGGCAGGAAGCCCCGCCCCCGGTGCCCCGCCCCCGTGCCCCACCCGTGCCTGGGCCGGGGCTCGTTGGGCTGGGACCGTTGGGTCAGTTGGACTGAGCGTCCGTGAGAAGCGGCAGCAGCGGCCCTGAGCTGTCTGGCTGTGCGACTCCAAAGCCACAGAAAGCGACAGAGAGAGACTTCTGTGAGAACGGGGCGTATCCCAAGACCCTGCCATCCCGCTCTGGATCCTCGCCGTGAGAAGAGTGGCCTGCCCGTCTTTCCGAGTGAGAACCAGGCTCGACCGGTACCGGCAAGATGGGCCAGGCCGGGAGCTGCTTCGGCTCCAGGTACGATCCCTGGCAGCTCGGGGAGACGAGGACACGGCCGGGGCCACGGCACATGGGGCCTCCTTTCTCATGGCCGCCGCTCTCTACCCCACAGGAAGGTTGTCAGCAAGGAGGAGGCGCTGCTGAGCGCGGACGTGGCTCTGAGCCGCGGCCCCAAGACCAGCGAGAGGCGCCTTCTCCTGCTTGAGGAGGAACTGGTGGTGGCCAAGTTTCGGTAAGAGCCTGCGAGCCCAGCTGCCTTGGCCCCATCCCCGTCCCCGGGCCCGGGCCTGGGCCCAGCCAGCCCGGCCTAAGGCGCAGGCCCCCGGCCCCTTGGGGCTGGACGCAGCGGGCCGCGTGCAGCTCTTGTCGGGCGGCGGGGACAAGGAGGGCATGCCAGGGCTCTGCCAGGGCCGGGAGACGCCGGGGAGGCCACCTGCCCCTGAGCGCTGGCCTCTGATCTCCGCAGCCGGGGCACCAGCCTGCACCTGCGCCTGCGCCTGGCCCTGGACCAGCTCTGGGTGCTGAGTGGCCCCAAGGAGGCAGCGCTGCGCAGAGAAGAAGAGCAGCGGCAGCAAGACGGCCATGAGGATGCCGCCTCCATCATCCTCATCTGGCCCAGCGGCTGGTGCCTTGCCACTTTTGGGTGAGTGCTGGTGCCACGTGTCACGGCAGGGCTGGACAGTTTGCCTGCCATGCAAAGCGGGAGGCCTTGGGCAGCCGTGCCATGCTCGCTGCCATGCGTGTGCAGCGTCAGCAGGGAGCAGCCTGTGTTCCCCGCTCAGCTTTGGCTTGCCAGAAGGCAAAGGGCAAAAGCAGCTGCTCTTGCAGGGAGCTGACAGGGAGCCGGGCTTTGGGCTGGGCAGCACCTCTGTCCTGTCCCCAGCAAGGGCCTTTGTCCTGCCCTTGTTTCCCTGGCCACGGGGAGGGGCACGCGGCTCTGCTCCCCAGGGGCTGGGGGGCAGCGGGACCTGATGCTGCTTCTCCTCTCTTCCTCCAGCTCCCAGGCACTGAAGGAGCAGTGGGTGGACGTGCTGCAAAGGTAAGCTGCTGCTGCGCTGCTGCTGCTGCTGCTGCTGCTGGCTCTGCTGCTGCAGGGAGAAGCTCCCTCAGCAGCTGCACGGCTCCTCACTTGTGGACAGCTGGCCCTGCGGCTCGGGCAGCTGTCGGGCACAGCAGCCTGACAAGGCAGCGCAGGCGGCTTGTGCCTCAGCCAGCTCAGTGCCCGTCCCTCTTGCCACCACACAGGAGCCAGGGAACCCGAGTGAGCCGCCTGCCCAGCATCAAGACTCTGGCCGCAGAGATGAACGGCCGCCGTGCGGTGAGTGTCTCTGTGCCGCGGGCTCTGTGCCCGAGTGCTGCTGAGCTCGGCCCCAGAGGCACGGCTGCTCACTGTCTTGCGCTTCTTGTCTCTTGCGCAGGGGAGGACACCGAGCGCCAGGAGGCTGGAGCGGCTGCTTGAAGAGCTGCAGAAGGTGAGAAGGGCTGCCTTTGCAGAGACCCTCTGTGGCCTCTGGCTGTGCTGGGCTGCTGGGGAGGCGTGCCACTGGGGCACGTGACCTTGAGCGTGGGGCAGCCAGGCTCCCTGATGCCACTGGGCAAAGCGAGGCGTCGGGGAGCCGGCGGCAGCGCCGGCACATCCTTGCTGCCGCCTCTGGCCACACTGCTGCTGCGCGGGCCTGAGAGTTTGGCAGGCCAGAGGCTGCCAGCCGTGTGCCACGCTCAGGCTGCCAGAGCTGGCTGGCAGCCGGCTGGCGGCCCTTTGCTCTGCAGGGCTGTTCTGAAAGCGCACCTCACCTCTTGCAGGCCGATCCCAAGCAAGGACCCACCACGGCCCCAGACGACCAGGGAGGAGCACTTGGCCACTGCCCAGGTACGTTTGCCAAGCCAAGGCCAGCTTCTGCTCTGGCCAAGCTGCGCTTCCTATTCTCCCCAGTGTGGCTGTGGCAGCTGTGGCAACCTGAGGGAGGATGTAGGCAGCTGCCCACAGCTTGGACAAGGCCAGGGCCAGGGCTGGGGCGGCTCATCCCAGCAACCCGCCAGCTCTAAGAAGCTTCCGAGCCACAGCCATGCTTGTGGCTTGCCAGCTCCGTGCCTGGCTTGCTACAGAGCTCCGCACCGCGCTTAAGGCAGGGCACGGCAGGGCAGGGCAGGGCACGGCAGGGCAGGGTAGGGCAGGGTAGGGAGGGCAGGGCAGGGCAGGGATGGGCAGGGCAGGGCACGGCAGGGCAGGGCAGGGCAGGGCAGGGCAGGGCAGGGCAGGGCAGGGCAGGGCAGGGCAGGGCAGGGCAGCAATTGCCACTGCACTGGCCTGGTTGGCTCCACTACACAGCCTTTGTTTCTGTTGTCCTTTGCAGCGGCAGGGAGCAGCAGCAGCAGCCGCAGCAGGAGGAGGTGGCTGCCCCGCTGCTTTGCTCTGCAGCGCCGCTCAGCTGGGGCTGCCCACGTGCCGGGCCAGGAGGGCTCCGGCTGCAGCAGGCCGCTCTTCGGGCAGCCCTTGGCAGCCGTCTGTGCAGAGGACGGCACGCTGCCCCGGCCCATGCAGGTAAGGCAGCCCGCCTCTCGCAGGCTGCGTCTGGCTGCTGCCACTATCTGCCAGTGTCCCCACGCGTGTCCCTCAGGCACGGGCTGCTGGGCTCTGGAGCCGTGGCTCGGCCTCCTGCTGGCAGCCCTTTGGCGGCAGGAGGCAGGGAGCCCAGGCTGGGCCAGAGCTCTGGCCCCGGGCGCTGCTCTTGCAGCGGGCAGCTGGTGACACACGTGCCCGCCCTCCCACCTCTCCTGCAGGAGCTGCTGGCCGTCCTGCACCAGCAAGGGCCCGCAACGGAAGGCATCTTCCGCAAAGCGGAAAGCGCGGGGCGGTGCGGGAGCTGCGGCAGGCCCTGGACCGTGGCCTCCCTGTGGACATGGCAAGCCAGCCGGCGCTGCGTCTGGGCGTCATCCTCAAGGTCAGCCCTCCTGACCAGCAGCTGCAAAGGCTCCTGCCTGGGCCACCATGCTCCAAGGCTCACCAAAAGCCCTTGGCCTTGCAGGACTTCCTGAGGAGCATCCCCGGCATATAGTTGTTAATACAGATTCTGGGCACAATATACCTTCTCGCAATTAGTAGCAAATGCTGTGTTGTAACTGAAGAGTAAAGTGGCGCATGAACAAGTGGAAAAAGGAACCTCTAACAGCTGATAGAGCCTTCAAAAGAAATTGCTTATTAATGTGCATTTGATGTGTACTATATTAATTTTAAGACTTTGCCTGGGATAAATTGCTATGTTGAGTCTTTGAAGGAGTGGTGAGATTAGAATTTACAAAGGGGGCAATTTTCTCTCTTCTTGACCTCATTAAATGCATGAAATAACTTCCAAGACTGAAGCAGTAGTTAGCTTATCAATCATCCTCACAGCTGGAAACTGGGGATCCCAAATGCTGAGATGAGTTAATCCATCAGTTAATAAATTCATAGTGGCACCATGTGGTGCTGAGCCACTCCACATTGCAGCAAGGACAGGACTGTTTGCACAGGCATGCTGCTTTCTCAGGTACCTCCCCACTGGCAGATCTCTTTGTTCAGGAGGATCAATTTACTTTGAACAGTAAATTGACTGAATTGATCAGTTCAGAGAACATAATTGATGACTAATCGTGTGTAAGTGTGTAACCATGTCCCACCCAGATGGAGGAAACAAAGGGTGCTGGCAGCAGGAAAGTTTTTTTCTCCATTCCAGATGATGCTGTCTCTGTTAGTGATGGACTTTGATTAAAGCTGATGGTAAGCAGATAAGCAGCCTTTATCGACTGTTAGTGACAGAGGTAACAAGAGGACCAAATTCCTTCAGGGAAAGTCATTTATACATCCCAGCCTGACTGCTGTCCTTAATTGTCCCTCTCCCATTTGTCGTAATTGGGAGAGGAATGCACACAAAAGTCAGTACGACTGGTTCCAACACTGACAGGCACTTCTTTACAACCCAAACAAGGAATCATAGGCTGGTTACCAAAAAATAATAAACCCTCTTCAATACTAACATATTTAAGACCACATTCTGACATCCAAACAACTGTGAAAGGTAAATGTTCCTTTTCCTCCCTTTCTTTCCTCTTCCACTTTCCAAAAATCTCTTCATTTCAACAAATATGTGCCAGAAGGAAGCTTGGACTCTCAGGAGCTTCTTGCCAGAATTCTCCCAGACTTCTAGGAAAGCTTCTCTTGTCTCTTTTAGCAGTGAGAACTAGTTTAGAAAACTAATACTCTGCAGCCCTCTAAGATGAATTAGAAAGGTCAGTGGCCTTCAAATACCTTCAAATAAAGGGAGGCAGCTTCCACAGCATTTTATAAAAGAAAGGTTTGATTTATTCAAGATGTAGAGCAGACAAAGGCAGAGCGGATGACCTCAGCTCATCCAGTAAAAGGGCATCTCTTTACCTGTGCTTTTTCAGAAAGTAGTTTTATGTGAAAATTACACATGAGAAAGTGTAAATAATGGAATATATGTCCCTTATCTTCCTCTGCTGCCTTTAAAGAAAAGAACTTCAAAAGCACATTTATCAAGCTAAATTTATTTTATACATAGAAGTAGGAGAAAGTATTTCCTGCATATTAGTGATCGTGTTTTTAAATCCCATAGTATATTAGCTTGTACATAGTGTAATATCACCTACAACAGAAAATACTTATTGCAGGGTATGATTTTATGTTTAAATGAACAAAGGAACTTTTGAGTGGGGAGAGAAAAGAGAGGCCTTTGCGGATATTAGATTTGGGGAAGAATCTATTTTCAAAATGATAGGCAAAAGTACAAATTTATGTTGATTTTTTTCATTAGATATTTTTAAATTTGAGAAAAATTATGTTGGCATACAACCCCCTCAAAATTTTGTAGTATTAACAGCTAGCTGTTTGATTTACAAAATCACGAATCAGTCTTCTGAAAAAAGAACATTCCACTAGCATATTGTAATATTGTGTATGGTATTATATATGCTAAGCATGTAATACAGAAAAGAATCAATTGGTTTATACCAACTTTCATTTCAAAGCATATATTTTTCAGTTGAGCTCAGCAAATCATTCAAAAGCTGTCTTCAAATGGAAATACATATTTTCATATGGAAAGCAATAAACACATTTTCATATGGAAAGAATACTGAAAGGGATTCTGTATTCTAGGTTGTCAGTGTTGTTTCCTTTTTTCCATTTTTTACAGACTTTATATATGCCAAAGCAAAGAAAAAATGGCAGAATATTTAGAGACAGCCTGTTATTTGTGAATTCCTGCTAGGCTTGTCCTCTCTCTGGACAGTAAACAGAGAATATGCCTGAGATCACAAGTGCCACCCAACACAGAGGGGGCAAATGGGTTCTCTTGGCAATGGCAGCAATAAATTGTAGTTACAATTAAAGCATAAATTTATTCAGTGACTATATAGTTAGTCCAGGAGTAAAGGATTTGTCATCATTTAACAGGCCACTTGTTGCTCTGTATTCTGCAAACTGGACAGTGCTAACCATACTCAGCACTTGTGTCAGAGTATTGGACAACCAAATTCATCATGCTAACTAAGGATATTTTGCTGCATCCCACTGGTGCCTGATGATTTTTGCCTTTTCTTTTTATATACCCCTTTGTATGTTTCATATACCTTTTCAAATATTTTCTGTATCCTTTATATACTCTTTGTATCCTTAGCCTACATGCTTGTAATTTTTGTAGCCTGATATTCTGGCTTAGTTTTGGGGTTCTGCTTGGCAGAAAGACCAAACTTCCTCAGTTTGGTCCTCAGATGAAACATCACAAGAAGCCAGTGAGCCCCATTCTATCTCAAAACTCAAGGTTTCAACCTTGGTTGAATCTTTGTGAAATACATTTTGTAAACCAGGCTCTAGCCTATTCTGGGAGGAGATTCTTTAGAACTGGGGAACATTACTTCATTTTTTAAGTTTCTTATTGGGGGATTCTACACAAATATGCTTGTTTGCAAGATCTAAAAATTATGTATGTGTTATACATGGTGTGTGCATCTCTGCGCATTCCACCTTGAAGAGCTTTGCATCTAGGATCCTATTAAAATAGTAAAATACCCTTTAACTAAATACTAAAATACCTACTAAAATATCTCTTTAATTGTGTATGCCTCACAATTCTAAAACTAGCCAAAAGGTGACACCACGACCCCCTAGGTATAAACTGATGGTTCTGCAGACTGAAGTTGCTCTTTGGAGGCATGAAATATATCGCACCATCCTGCTAATCAGCACTGTCCAGTTTGCAGAGTGCAGAGTACAGAGCAACAAGTGGCCTGTTAAATGATGACAAATCCTTTACTCCTGGATTTAGACCTCTGACCTCTTGACTCCCTGCCCGTATCCAGGGAGCAGTCTGGGGAGAAGAATGCAACAAACAGCTTGTAATCTAATGGTGTCAAAAGAAATTACATCAAAAACAGCTGTTACACTACTGGATGTTAAAGATGGCCAACATGCTAACTAAAATAGGGCCTTTTTATTGTGTGGGCTTTTGCAATTGCTGAGGGTCCAGAGCTGCTCCCCACTTTCCACTTTATATAAACAGCAGTAAATGTCATTCTAATTAAACATGTCCTATTGTCCCTTAAACTATGAGCAAACTGTTTGTTTGAAATCTCTTCTTTCGTATTTTAATTTACTATGGCTCTCAGCTCTGCATTTGATGATGCATTTCCAAGCTTCACAGTACAGAAGTGACTCAGCACATAATTTCTGCATTTCAGTTACTCTGAGTGATATTTATACTTTTTTATAATTTAAAATTTCTCTGTTTTTTTCTTTTGGAAACCTTATACACAGGAACACAGGATTTATGATGAAATAATGTTTACACTTGCCTTTGCTGGTTTCAGTGCTGGGTCCTGAAATTATTTTAGGCACAAGTTAAAGCAGACTATGCCTGACAGTGAGTGTCAACATTTTACCATGGGAGGATTCAAATACAGATTCTGTCTTCCTGTTGATACACTCATGAATCCAAAACGCACAGAACAAGCAAACATCTCAGAACTGTAGAATCACAGAATCATTTAGGTAGGAAAAGATCTCTAAAAGCATAGAGTCCATGCATGAATCCAGAGCTCCCAAGTCCACCATTAAACCATAACCCTGAACAACACATCTACATATCTTTTAAATTGTTTCGGGGATGGTGACCTCACCACTGCCCTGGGCAGCCTGTGCCGGGGCTTGACAACCATTTCAGTGAAGAAATTTTTCTTGATATCCCATCTAAACCTCTCCTGGCACAACTTGAGGCCATTTCCTCTTGTTCTATCACTGGTTGCTATGTGTGAGTTGAATGTCACACATAGAGGAGAAAACAAAAAATTGGAGCATGATGGTGCTGGAGCAGCTCAGAGAGGAATGCATGCTGCTGAGCACCTTTTAGAGTCCTTAATTAAGAAAAAACAACAAAAAAAAAAAAAAAAAAGTTGTCTATCATAAATTTAAACAAGTATATAGATGGAAAGGACAGTTTGTAAGGAGGTAATTCAAACTTTTATCACCACTTGCTCTTCCTCATCTCAATGTTTTTATTAAAATCTCCACTTGTGGCCATTCCCTCTAAAATTCTGTTATTTCTATGCATTTTCCCTAAACTCTAATCCTTCTAATCAAACTCTATGCTAAACTATGTAAGCCTATGTAAACTAAAGGAAAAAAAATGGTATTGGAAGTTTAGCCAGAAACTTCAGTGAAGCCATATATTTATGTCTCCATAAATAATAATTTTAAGAAGGTATTACAGAGAAAAATTTTCTGAAAAAGTTTTTTTAAAATATGCCATCTGCATCTCCTGCTGATGTTTGTGAAAAGTAGCCAAAAGCCAAGGAAGTCTTCCAAGATGAAGCAGCTACAAGCCAGGTGATATTCATAAAACACAGAAGAGACTGTGTGTATTCTGCTAGTGAAGAAGATATGCAGAAGAACATATAGTCTGGAGAAAATATATGTAGAGACCTAAATTAAGCCTATCTGTAGGTGTCTAGTAACTGTCTCAGCACTCTGCTTACTTTTCCAAACCTGTCCAAGCTTACAATATATCAATGTGCTCAGAAGAGCTTGTTCTGTAGAAATAGGGACTTACCTTTTGTCATTCCCTATAACACAGCAACATTCCCAATAGGACCTAATGAACTGTCTCCAAGAAGTACTCTCATTTTTTATCTGTTCCATATTGAAGAACTACCTTTACCTCAGTAGGTATATGTAGATATAGTATAAAATTCTTCACCTTTGACTGTTTGCTTTAGTGATCTAAAAGAGGAGAATGAAAGATCATTCCTTCCCATGACAAGACAGAACACCTACTGTAAATTCACTTAGGAAGATAATTGGATGTGAAGTTTCTTTGGTGTTGATGTGATTCTCTGTCTCATTTGATCTTGGTCTTAATTTACTTTGTGAGAAAATGGATGAGAAGACTTTTAGCTTCTCTAACTATAAAGGAAAGAGGTCTATCTGTACCAGCTAAAAGAAATATGATGCTTCTGCTGGTTTGAAAAGTTGCAAAGTGGGACGGGAAGTTGACATAACATGTATGGGTTGTAAGTGGAGGAGCAGAAAGAATGGAATGATAGCTTCTGTTCATTTAAGAGAAACTTTAACGGCAAAAGGATGATTGCCTTGAGGCTTCCCTTTCTCAAAGTCTACACTTAACAGATTCTCTTCCCATTAAAAAAAAAAAAATTTAATATAGGAAACAAGACTGAGAAATATGCTGTCAGGAGTATATGTGCATATTTACCAGCAAATTAGATAGTAGTGCCACTGGATTTATTTATTTGTTTTCAATTATTATAGAAATATGTTCATTCCTGAAATGTGGAGGATAGCAAAATTATTGGCCAGGAAGACCAAATACCACTATTTTGGTTTAGATAATTATTTTCATTTTGGTTGCTGGGTACAGGGAGAGTTGTGAGCCATCTTCACTGTCATACATCATAGAATCATGGAATCAAAGAATCATCATAGAATCACAGAAACATAGAATAGTTTGGAATGGAAGAAACCTTCATGATCATCTTATTCCAACCCCTTGGCAGGGACACCTTCCGCTAGACCAGGTTGCTCTAAACCCCGTTCAACCTGAACTTAAATGTTTCCAGGCATCTAGAACTTCCCTACACCAATGCCGTTGTCACATAAAGAAGTTCTTCCTAAAATCTAAAATTCTCCTCTATTATTTTAAAACCATTCCCCCTTTCTTCTGTCATTATCTGCCCATGCAAAAAGTTGCTTTCAACCTCTTCCATAAACTCCCTTTAATAAGTGAAAGGCCGCATCTATCTTACTTCCAGTTTGCTTAAAAACTCTCTCAGTCAGACTTCAGAGTCTAGCTATTGTGTGCAGCGTTAAAAACTGCGCAAGCATAAGACCAGCAGGTGAAACCTGCTTCCTCCTTTCAAAGATCTGTGATGACCTCCGAAGCAATGTTGGGTTCACAGCTGAAGCTGAAGGCCCAAAATGTTTTCATTCTGTAAGCGACAGTGCAAGCCCTGCTTCAGAGAAATGCTTTTGCTTCAGTATCTCCACCAGATTACTTGTCCCTGGATGCCACAACTGCAAAAACCTGTTAAGAAGCCAAATTGTGGCTAAGGTCTATTGGTCTTTTGCAGTTAAAAAGGCCCATTAATACTATTCTACTCCTGAAGTAGCAGTTATTTTAACAGTTCTTTTGGCCACAAACCTGCGCACTTTCAGAGCATGCTAAAAAATATGAAAGCCAGAATTTTCCAGTGGCCTACTTGAGAATGCACTGGGTGGAGAAATGCTCATCAAAAAATTCCATGGCCATTGTTTTTGCAAAGCAATACTGGCTTTTTTTTTTTTTTTTTTTTTTTTGTTTTTTTTTTTTGTTTGTTGTTGTTTTTTTGTTTTTTTGCTTTTTTTTGTTTTCTGAGCTTAATTACCTCTATGATTCCCCTGTAGAGTTCCTAATGCTCTAAACAAAATACTCCTAGTATCACTTTCCTCATAGGAAATGTAGCTTTTTGAGGTGGATTAACAAGTCACTAGTCCTTGGAAGTTTAGTGTGCTCAGCTAAGTATTAGCATATACAACTGTTACAGAACTAATTCAATAATCTACAGTAGGAAATAAAACTCAGGAAAATACTCCTTCACATATTTTGTGCAAGCCTTCTGTGCTCTGAACTGGATAAATTTTTGTATAACTAGAAAATGCACTCTGTAAATAAAAATAGTTTGTAAATGCAGAATGGGAAGAATTTAAATTTGCACACTTTTTTGTAATTACCTTTGTATATTGCAGTACCCTTGCAAACTGATTCTCACTTTATAAATAAATATAGATATGAGCCATTCAAGATATTCTGGGAAAATGCTGAGAAAACTGTTTATTTCCATTAAAACTTCCTTAAACCACTCCTTCCTTAAACCTTCCTTCATAACTGTAAGACCTATAAAGGGACCTTAAAATATTTGGAAATGTCTTTAGTCTTAGATTAAAAATCTCTGCCCTCTGTGAAACATGAAGTAAAACCAGCACCAATTCCTGTTAACACTTTGTAACAGAAAGTGCCTGAGTGAGACTACAAAATTATATCCTCTGCAGTCCTGCAGTGAGGTGAATTTTCATTTTAGATTATTACCTTAGTAATAGGAATAATCTTTGTAATTTTGTTAGTGTCTCACATAGGCCCTGGGCGTGTTTTTCATACCATTATTTGTGAAAGCCAAGTTTGATTCTCTGTAGCTTTCTTAAAAATATTTTTTGGACTGTAATGCAGTTTTAAGAGACCACCAATATCGATATTGACAGCCTTCAGGGTGTAGGTATCTTTGGCTGAGTTACTTGTAAACTACTGCAACTAAATGACAGTTTATCAGCATGCAAAGCAGTTAGAAATGCACAACTGAGTGACTGTGAGTACACTGGAATGACATATTTAATCTCACTTGCTGTTTATTTTATATGCTTAAGTTTACCAGTCAAAGCCTACGAGTCAAGGGCAAAACACTGAGAGAGCTGTTGAAAACCTGACAGAAATCTTTCTCCATTCTCAATTCATTACAATACAGTAAGGTATAGATACAATTTTAAATAGTATCAGTCAAGAAGCTGTGCCTCAGCTATTAAGACTAGTGTAGTTCTCTCCAGTAGGTAGCAAACTGCCTCAGAAGGAAGAGAGCTATACCATCACATGCATATGTACACAAATATATGTATATAATTTCTGTGTATCTGCCATTAACATAAATGCCCGCCATTTAAATACTGCTTATCTATCAACCATATCTAATAGATGTAGCACAAATAAGCAACAAAAAATTTGGTCATACAGCTAAACATTTAAATATCAGCTGTGCATAAATCCATACAAACTTGTATGTATAAATCTGTAGATATTTTATGAATGTTAATATTTCACAAGTTGATCATATGGATTTATAATGCTCTATTTGTGTATGTTGAACAGGGAAAATAATGCAAACATATGCAAATATACGCATGATATCCAAGACTGAAGTTTATGAACATATGTAGATACGCAAATGCAAATACGACTTGTCACTTTCATGGACACAGTGGATTTAATTCTTTCTTCCCATATGTTAGCCTTTAAATTCTATAATTTGGTTGACAAGAAGCATATAAATACAGATTTACTTCAGCACAGAAAGCTTCAATTCCAGATCTGCAATTAGCACCTAGTAGGCTTTCATTCTTGAGATAACTGGGTTGGAAAATCAAGTTGCTATTTATACAGTATCATAAATCCCCTTGGAAATACTCACAAAATAATCTCTGTAATTTGGTAGATGAGTGATGGAATATTTGCGGTCTTGTTAGAAGACACAGCTAGACTAAAATTCCTTGCTTTTTTTTGGCTTATGCTAAGAAAGTTTTGGAAGATGAACAAGATCTGAAGTGCACTTTATATGCAATTTTAAAGGGAGTAGGAAATCTACCTAATAAAACCTATTTTGTTTATATTCCATGTGGCCTTTGTTACACACTGATTTAAACGCAGAGGAGCGAGAAAACTAGGTCTCTGTGTATGAAACAGAAAGAACTTAGAAGGTTCAAAATATTCCCAAAAAAAGACATAAAAACCAAACGAGATTAAATGTTGATGCCAAAACAATTGATTTTCTTTTATTTAATAGTAAGAGAGGCAAGGAGAGAGAAAGAGAAAAACAGAGAAAGATAGAAAAAGCCAAGGTTACTTTAAAAAGCATAGGACAGTTCACCTCCACACTCTCGATACCTTTGCTGCTGAGACCGGCAAGGGGGGAGCGGTGGAGTGACATTGTGCCTTTTTTTAATCTGATGTTTGAAGCGTCTTATCTGCCTCCTCTGATCCCGAGGGTAGTTTGGCTGGAATGCGGTAGCTCGTCCTCCGAAATGGAGACGCGGTCCCGTCGCTGCACGAACTCGGGAACCGCTCCCACAGCACGGAACGCAGGAGCAGGGGTAGGGGTTCCACAACTCACTCGTGATTTGGGTCCACGGGTGCAGGATCGGGGAGGTTTCCCTCAAGGGGGGAGCGTCGGCTCCGGGAGGCCGCAGGGTGTCCAGGAGCAGGCGATGGTGGTGGTGGTGGGGGTGAAGGCAAAGTCCAGGATCTCTGCCTCCTTCCTACTTCTTCCTTTTTATGGGCCTCAAGGCGGGCTACTTACAGTCCATCTCACACGTAGTTTTCAGGCAACTGAAAGTTTTCAGTTTTCAAGTGTGATTACGATAAGTAGATATAATGACGAAGCACTTTTTTGAAACCTTTCTCTTAATATCAGGCTCTTACACCTTGCTTTATATTTGTCATAATCATTCAGTTCTCATAGTCTCTTTAGGCTCTTCTAGATCTAGGAAACTATTTTTTTTTTTTTCTTCTGCTGAATTGATCTAATCTTCATGTAAATTTTCCAAAGAGAATTCAAATTCTTTTAGAACCTTGTTTCATGTAGCCGTCATTTTATGCATCATGAAAGTAATTCATTTATTTACCATAAACAGTTATGCATGTAGCACTTTACAATTTCTGTAATTTACTGACTTACAGGTGAAAAATTCAATGAGAGTTTTATAGTAAAAAAGCAGAAATGTACAGTTCTTACTCAGTACAGTGAAAATACTGAGATTTTCTATTGACCTCACCTGATGACAATTTTGACTAATTATTTAGGAAGCTCATGTGATAACTGTTCATTTTAGACCAACTTCATTAAAATCAATATCTATCTTCTGAATTCACCATTGTTACAATTCAATTGCTTTTTAAATCTCAAGTTTGTCTTCATGCTGTTCCTAACTCCTGAAGAAATGCAATTAACAAATAAAGGGGGAGTAGTCTCTCCACAAATAACTCCACATAACCATGTTAGAAGTAAATTGTTAACAATATTTGCAATAATGTGGGTGATGAACCCATGAAATATTTTATTCCTTCATGTAAGACAAAATGTCATCCCATGCAGGAATATCAGAGACACTGCTGTCAAAACAGAGCTTTTTCTGATAGCTAACTATTCTGTGACAGTTGAGTATTTCCATTTAAGGTAATATATGAGGTACAATACATATTAAACTCATTTTAACCTAAAATTGAAGACCTGAAAAGTTTTTACACTCACAAGGTACTTTAACTTCTTGCTAAAAATTAAACTGCCAGTTGATTTACAATCAGATTTGCAGTCAAAAGTCTGGTACTTGCCATTCCCATTGGGAAACTGGAGCCCTTGCTGAAGCTACATAGTTCCATAAGAGAGGTGGGTGACCTAATCACACCGTGGAAATATTGGTTGACTTTTTTTAATACTCTTTCATGCAACCTGTTTTCCCAGTTCTGTGTGATACTTAAAAATACATTTGCATTTGATGCATTCTTCATCATTAGAGATATTTTGTTTGGGTGTGGAGTGGATTTCAGCATTCTTAAAGTAACGACTATGCAACCCCAGCCTGTATAGATTTTCATTTGCTAATGAACCATGCTCTACAAGAAGCTCTGTAATGCTGGGACAGTTTGAAAAGGTTGTATATTTCATTTTAACTTAAAGGGAAAAGATAAAATCAAGATCTGTTAGAAGCTAATTCTATTCCAGGGCCTTGAGAGTGCATGATAGTGAGTGTCTTTATTACGCTTTAAAAGAAAGTTGGTTAACAATACACTCTGAAATAATGCTGGGAGTTTAGTCTTCCAGTTTATCACTCTTGTAATCCCAGGGATAAATTCTCCAAGCAGAATCTACTTCTCATCTTTTTGTCATCAGAGTGGAATGATCAGTACCCTTTGACATGGCATGAGCTGTGAAGTGTGTCAAGGGGACTGTGTCACAGGATGAAGGACAAAGTTTGTAGCTGCACTGGAAAGAGCTTCAGAGCCTAATGAACATGAGGAGTCTACCGTGATCCCAGGATACTCAGGGTTTGCTTGGCATATGGCTTTCCTGGATCCAAATGCCTTCCAGATCTTAGCAGTGAAGTGTTCACACTTGACACGCTACTAGTTGTGATACAAACATGTCACTCACGCTTAGTGTCTTCAGAATGGCCTAAATATAGACCTATCATTCAAACCAGTAAGAAAATAGAAAACTTCCGACAGCCTGACATAACTGAATAGAAGAATTTACATTTCCTACCACGGGAGAAAACAGTATAAAATCTGATAAAAATGTGGTGGTTTCTAGACAGAACAAATGGAAGAATGACTGTAATTTTCTCTGTATTGATGTTGCCTTGTCTCATCAAAACAACCCAAACTGCTCCTTTTCAGATCATATTTTTCTGTTGTATAATTTATACCTCTGGCAATAGCTATATTATCATATAAATCAAAAAAAAATGGGTGTGGGTATGATTTTATTTGTCTTTGTCCCATTTGTATGCAAATTCAGATAAAAACTTGCTAAACGGTAACATGGAAAATTTAAAGTAATATAATATAGTGCAAGGTATATACCTGGTTCATCCCTTCTTTTCAAAGTATATGTACTTTAGAAAAACATTTTTATAATGGTCTCCTTTTCAGTATTCAGGTTCTGCAATGGATTTCAGGCCAAACTGTTGGATAGGTGAGGTTTTTCTTCACTGCCCAGTATTGGCCAAACCAATCTACATGATTGTGAATTTGGAGCCTGGTGGGTTCCCCATTTCTCTGGAAGTGTTCCTCTGCTATTGTGTTACTGAAAAAAACCTATGGCAATGAGGGCTACTCTTGGTTCATGCTCTATTCTCCTTGAGCTTCCACTCATGGTACCCTCCAAAATGACCACCTCTAAGTGACAAATTCAGGGGCAAACAAACTCAGCCTTGTCCAAATTACCTAAGCTTCTCTCTGTAATTCATCAGAGAAAACTACTGATGACTCACAGGTGTTCCTAAAACCTCTCAACTGTATTCTTGGGCATTCTTAGCTGCCCTGATAAATACACATTTCTTTTCCTTTACCAGACTATTTTTCTCTACAAAACACATCAGACTTGATTAAAATCTCTCTAATGGTGTTAACTGGTTTCTGTTTTGAACTTTTGACCTGCCAGAAGTTTTCAGTGCATGAATGAAGTATTGGAGCAGAAAGAACAGAAATTGGTTTATTTTTCTTTCCTCCTCTCTCTCATACTTCCTGAATGAGAGGTATTTATTTATGTAAGTTAAGTTTGTGGTTTCTTGTGGGACAGGTCATTGATCTAGTCTTCCTGGTATTGGAGAACATACATTCCATATGAGGGAGACCATGCCATGCTTCTCACAGTGCTTGCATGTGCACTTGTTCATGATTTTGTTAAAAAAGATAAATCTTTCAACCGTAGCACTGTAATTACCTCAATAGATAACTCATTATTAGATTGGGTCATTGCCACATGACTTGCATAGAGGAGAACATAATATAAATCTTGCATCTTCAGTAATCTACCCTGTTTCAAATTATGTGTGATTAAACAGGCACATCTGTAGGAGAAAATTGGCCAAACACAAATTCCTATTATATTAATTGACTCAAAATATATATTAAATTATAATATTATATTAATGACTCAAAGCATGCAAAAGGACTTTCTTTGGTCTGCTCCTGGTCCAGCTTCAATTCAAAACATACCTAATTTTGTTTGGGAAGAGAGCAGGTCTTTTTCAGTTTGAATTTTAAAATGTATGCCACTACCTTGTTTTCCCCCCTTGTATTGAAGAAGCTGTTAAAATTCACTGGATATCTTCTTGACAATACAAAAAATTAATAAAGAAAATCTAATCTAGCAATGATCATTTATTTGCATCAAATGAGCTTCCTGCAGACTGCATAGCATTATTATAAAGTTCTGCAGAGGGAATACGGAAAATAATCTTCACAGCCTGTCAAAATTATGTTTTGTTTGGAAATGGCATTAAGAAATACTTGATTGCACTAAATTTTTTTAACACCTCGATTTTAAGGCATGTCAATATCTTTCTTTGTAGAGTACCTGGGAAGTACATCACTCATTTTGTGCTCTGCAAGGAGGGATTTGACTAAAAGATGCCTGTAGGAACATAACCAATTTTATTATCAAAGACTGTCAACAGAAATGGATAAAGGAATGTGTTTGATGCAACACAAAATTTGTAGTATGGCCCAACATTTTTGGACATATTTTTGTCTCTTTTAATATTTTTTATCTATTTTAGCAATTAAAAAGAAAAAAAAAAGAAAAAAAGTGGGATTTGAAAATGACACACAAAGCATAAATAGAAGAGTTTAAATGTTTTAGTGATCCCAACAAGCATTTTTATAAGGTATTTTTGTCAGATTTGGGGAGGTCAGTGTTTTGGTATATTGATTCAATATACCAAACCAATGTTTTGATACTTTTGTTTTCTGATAGTGCTTCTTTTAGGTAAAAATAATGAGCATTGCAGGATTTGAGTGGTTTGCCTTCGGCATCTAAAATACCTCGAATACTGAAGAAGAAAAAGAAATTCCTAAAAATCAAACAGGTGTCTTTGTGATTCCTGAAAAACAGACTGGTACACATGCTGTTTGTGATGTTCCCCCTGCCAGGATCAGTGTGCTGAAGACAAACCAAGCAGCACTGCCATATTTTCCAACACAGATTTATCTCTCAATGCAAAGCCTTGTCACAAAGCTCTTGCAGTAACCACAACACAAAAGAGCTGATACTCTCTCTTAAAACTCTTCTTGGTAATAACTCATGACTGCACCTTCACATTTAGCAGATCTATTAAAACAGGTTAATTATTGGATTAATGTGAGCTTTGCATGCATATGGACTGGTGGTCTGCAGTTTGGACACTTCTTCTTTGCTATTCCTTAAAGGTTTATCAGATCAGGCTGATTCTTCCTGTTCTCTATACTAATCAACTATATAGTGTTATAGCTGTTATACACTTTACACACAATTTGTGCAGAATTTGGTGTGATAATTATCTGTATAAACAATATCCTATTGCTCAAGCAGATTGGTAACTCTAGTTGAAAGAATAATTATACAATTACATGTTGTTAAAAAACTTAAGAGAATTTATGAACATGTTTTAATTTACTTATCATCCAATCAATAACAAAAGAATTGGAAATGCCTCAAGGAGAAATACCAAATATGCAGAGAAGTGTAATGCGTTGTGTGGTTTTGCTGGACCCAGTTTTTGGTAGTGGGGGGGCTGCAAACATCGTTCCTTTGAGAAGCTTCTGGAAGGTTCCACCATGTCCAGCAGAGCCTATCTCTGATGACTCTGAAGATGATGGACATGCTGCTGGCCAAGCCTGGGCCAACTGGAGATGTTGGTTATGCCTCTGTGATCACATATTTAAGAAGAAACCAAAACAAAGCGTGCACACAGTTATTCCTATCCACAGAAGGAGGAGGAGGTGATGA
>VKON01000207.1:659621-692704 GCA_009741485.1 Malurus cyaneus samueli
ATTTGTTCCCCACGCGTGAATGAGTGAGCGCTGCCAGCGCAAGCCTGATCGATTAGAGCAAATTTAGAGTGTTGCAATACAAAAATTCTCGTGGGTCAATACTTGCGTGCCAAGTCTTGCCACGGTAGTGCTGCCTTTGCCTAGTACATAGCGTGCAGAAGCCGTTGCTCGCAGCGATGGACATAAGCACTTTTTGAAAGAGCCTTTGCCTTGTTCCCCACACGTGAGCGCTTGCAGGCAAGCGAAGAGCTGATAGAGCAAAATTAGAGTGTTTGCAAAAAAAAAATCTCGTGGGAATACTGCCTGCAACCGGTTGTTATTGCCACGCGTGCTGCCTGCCGTTCGCAAGTACAGTAGGTGCGAAAGCGGCTTGCTCGCCCCAGCGACGCATAAGCACTTTTGAAAGAGCCTTGCCCTTGTTCCCCACGCTCGAGCGCTTGCAGGCAAGCGAAATAAAGCAAATTAGAGTGTTAGCAAACAAAAATTCTCGTGCCGTAATACTTTTGGTGCAAGGTCTCTGATGCCACCGGATGCACCCCGTGTGAATCTTGATGCTTGCCATTATCGCCTGTACATAGTGTGCAGAATCGGTTGCTCGCGGCGAGATAGCACTTTTTGAAAGAGCCTTTGCCCTTGTCTCCCACGCGTGAGCGCTTGCAGGGCAAGCGAGGTAGGCCAAATTAGAGTGTTTGCAAAACAAAAATTCTCGTGGGAATACTCGGTGCAGGTGCTGCCACCCCCCCCCCCAACCCCAATGTGTGCCTGCCTTTCGCTATACATAGCGTGGAGAAGCGTTTGCTCGCAGTGAGAGGAGCGCTTTTTGAAAGTGCCTTTGCTTTTGTTCCCCACGCGTGAGCGCTGCAGGCAAGCGAGATAGAGAGCAACATTAGAGTGTTTTGCCAAACAAAAATTAACAGTGGGAATACTTGGTGAAGGTGCTGCCACGGTGTGCCCTGGCCTTTCCTAGATAGTATATTACGTATTCATTAGCGTTGCCTAGAAGCTGGATTAGATTGCTCGCAGCCCTCCAGATGTATAAGCCACTTTTTGAAAGTGCTTTTTGTGTCTCTTTGTTCCCACGGCTGCAGCGCCTTGCTTTTATTTGTGTGTCTAGTTGTCAGGCTCGAGGGGTAGGGGAGTGGGGTGTGATTTCGAGATATAGAGCCCAATTTATTATTTAGTAGTGTTTGCAACAAAAGAAATTTCTAGACCGTGGGAATACTTGGTGCAATGTGTTTATTTGTGGGCCACGGTCTTAATTGTGCTGCCTATATTTATCGCCTATTTATCTTTTTTAGATTTTATATATATATTAGTATCCCCGATTTACCCCATGACGACTTCCTGCTGTAACATAGCGTGCAGAAGCGGATTTGCTCGCAAGCGCATTGATAAGCACTTTGAAAGAGCCTTTGCCTTTGATCCCCACGCGTGGTGTGAGCGCTTGCCAGGCAAAAGCCCGATGATAGAGCAAATTAGAGTGTTTGCCAAAACAAAAATTCTCGTGGGAATACTTGGTAAGGTGCTGCCACGGTGTGCATCCTTTCGCAGTACATAGCGCACAGAAGCGGTTGCTCGCAGCAAGATAAACACTTTTTGAAAGAATCTTTGCCCTTGTTCCCCAGCTCGTGAGCCGCTTTGCAGTCAAGCGACGAGAGACTTAGAGTCATTAGAGTGTTGAAACAAAATAATTCTCGGCATCCAGTGCGGAATAACTTGCCCGTGCCCAAGGTGCTGCCCGCGGCTGCTGCCTTTCGCCATAGTAAAGCCCATTAGCGCCTGCAGAAGGGTTGCTCGCCAGCGATGATAGCACTTTTTGATAAGAGCCTTGCCTCTTGCTTCCCACGCCTGAGTGTGTGACTTGTGATGAGCGCCTGCAGGCAGAGCGAGATAGAGCAAATTGAGTGTTTGCAAACAAAAAATTCTCGTGGGAATACTTGGCTCAAGGTGCTTCCACGGGCCTGTGTGCCTTTCGCAGCCCATAGCGTGCAGAAGCGGTTGTTTGTAGTGAGATAAGCACTTTTGAAAGAGCCTTTCCCATTGCTCCCCACGCGTGTTCGAAGGACAACTGCTTGCCAGGAAGCGATGGATAGAGCAATAGAGTTGTTTGCAAAACAAAATTCTCTTGTGGGTATACTTGGTGCAAGTTGCTTACACGGTGTGCTGCCCTTCGCAGTACATACGCGCCGAGATGCGGGCCTCGCAGCGAGTTAAGCACTTTTTGAAAGAGCTATTGCCCTTGTTCCCCACGCGTGAGCGCTTGCAGCAAGCGAGATAGGGCAAATTAGAGTGTTTGCAAAGAAAAATTCTCGTGGCAATACTTGGCGCAAGGTGCTGCAACGGTGTGATGCCTTTCGCAGTACATTAGCGTGCAGAGGAGGTTGCTCGCAGCGAGATAGCACTTTTTGAAAAGAGCCTTTGCCCTTTGTTCCCCACGCGTGAACGCTTGCAGGGAAGCGAGATAGAGCAATTAGAGTGTTTGCAAACAAAAATTTCTCGTGGGAATACTCGGTACAAGGTGCTGCCACGGAGCCATATTGTGTCCTGCCCTTCCCCGCTTAACTATACTTATCGTGCAGAAGCGGTTGCTCTTAGCGAGATAAGCACTTTTTTGAAAGAGCCTTTGCCAATGTTCCCCACGCGTGAGCGTTGCAGGCCAAGCGAGATAGATTAAATTAGAGTGTTTGCAAAAAAAATTCTCGTGGGAATTATACTGGGTGATGTCATGTGCTAGGCCAATAAACTAGACAGATGGGGGAAGGGTGCGCGTATTTGTTTGTTTTGTTTTCTTCTTGCTTTGCTCGTGCTTAACTCTCCAAGCGTTAATACGTTAGATCCTGATTTTCACCAGATATTTACAGTTTCAACATGAAAGGACAGCTGATTTAAAAGCAGGTTTTGGAAGCATTGTTGTGTGCTAGATTTGAGAAATATCCTTATTTCCTAGTGGAAAAGGATGCTAATTGTGTAGTGCAGACTGCTCTGGGAATGATGGAAAAAGCTTCTATAGAATGATGTATTATTCTATACTCAGATGATGGTCTTCATTTTGAATTTAGTCCCCCTCCCTGAATCCTAATGCACATTTTGAATAATATAAATAAATGTTATTACCTGAAACTTGTCATCATATGTAAGAGACAGGCAATCAGAGATGTCCAAATGGTTTATTAATTTAGATTTAGTGTTTGGGAATAAAATAGTTTAAAACTCATGGATCTGACTATTAAAAAAATGTGTTTGTTTGCAGGACTATGCAATTCTAAACATGTTTTAAGTGCACTTAAATACAAATATGTGTGAACACAGCTGTACACTTCCTGAAGCAAGATTGAAAATTTACTTAAATGTGGACTGGAAAGAGATGATACAGCATAATACTTATGAGTCACGATCAATACAAGCTTGTTTGGCCAAGTTTATACTGAAAAAAAGGTTAAAGAACAGTTCCAATTTGATATTTTCAGTTGAGATCATAATATAAGCATAGAACACACTCCTGGAATTTTTACCACCTCTAAAAATAGATTGGACTTTTTATATGCCTCAAGGAAAACATGATACACAGATTTTTTTTTGTATATTCCTTCAAGTTTGCATCTTGAATTGCATCCTCCTATTTCCGTTCAAATGTTGTTTATCTCTTTGGCTGTGAGCTCTCTAGAGCAGTGCTCAAAGCACTATGAAGTAAGAGCAATAGAAGGAAAGTAGAGGTACATTAGTGAAAAAGAAACACACATTGGTTACAATGGGATTTTCTCGAAGCTTGATGGAGTTATTGTAAACATATACAATATTTTAAAATGACTGAGAACTGCTGGAGTAAACAAACCAGAAGGGCAAATTTTGAAGAGCACCATTTTCTTCTTGATGTCAGTATTGTTTTTCAAGCAGAGAATCTGTTGGGAGGCATAATTTTTATCACAGCTTGAAAACATCATTATCAACTATGTGTATTAGGCCTGAGCTGAGGTAGTCAGCTATTATATTAAACATTTTGTGTTTAATAGAAGTTGCAGACAGCTGAACCAATGTGTTTTCAGTGCAACAGACAAATTCAATGCAGAGACAGGCAAAGGAGGTTTCTCTATATACTTATGAAATTCTTCATATCCACATAAGAAACATGAATAAGATAGGAAGTGCCATGGGGAAAAGGAGTTTGACCATCTTCCACATAATTTGAACTGAAGGTTGATTTTATTGCTGATGAATTCTGACTCCATTTTAATATATTCTACTAGAAATGTAAGGAGCATTTTTGTTACTCTCTCAGTGACTGGGAAGGAGGCCAAATGAAATACATGGGTTGTTTCTAGCACCCACTCTTAGACTGTAAAATAGCTTTCTAAATAATTGCAAACATCTTTTTTATTACTCCTTGCTTTATGGAAAGAGAGTTTCCAAGTTCTGGGAAGTTTGCGACCTTTTGTTTTATACCTGATATCAAGACATTTTCACCCAGGAGGAATCTCTGCTGCTCAGAGAACAAGCAAAACCACCATAGGGAATTTTCTCGTCATATTTTTTAATTTTCTTTGTGAGTAGTGAGGGAGGACTACAGTCTGTGACCAAGGTTTAGGAGCCTCAACAATTTTAATGCAGGTGCAAGGATCCCTGAATTCAAACATCCTGGAAACTCCAAGAAAGCCTTGGAACAAAATATGAGCGCATGATACACTGACAGGAGTTCATCTTTTTCAGGTGTAGAACTCCTGCAACTATTTGGAATGGAAATGAGCCAAGAAAATGGAACCATGGGAACTGACAATTGGATTTACAATTTTGTTTACTGCTCTGTGAGTATGGAAGTGAATTTGATCTGCACACCATTTTAATGAGAAGAAAATAGTGCATCCTTACTTACCAGATGTGAAATACTTAATCATGAAAGCGTTCACATAAGGGCTGAAAATTACTCTTCAAATCACAGCAAATAATTTTTTCATTTAAAAAAGCTTACATTTTTAGCAAGTAAGTACATGAAGTACAAAAGTTTTAATTGGTTATGAGTTAATTGCTTGCATCAGCTCTTGGGGATGATTCTATTCAGGGTCAGCAGTTGAACTTTATGATCCTTGTGGGCCCTTCCAACTCGGCGTATTCTGTGATTCTGTGATTACTTTTAATTACATTATGTTAAATAATTTAAATGTTAATATTTTAGATAAATTTGTCATGTTATCTTTAAATAAAATAAATATCTGTTTTATTATGAAAAATAAATAGTTGTTGGTTTTATACAAACTAGGAAGAATAAATACAACTTTCAGTGGGTTTAGCATGTTAAAGATGCATCTTGGCTTTTAAGGAGACCCACAGAACCTCTATATAAGCGAAACCTTAGTGCCCGTTTATTTACACTGACTTAATTTATCAATCATTTAATTCCAGAAGACAAGTATTAGTTCCTGCAGACTCTTTATTTCTCCTACATGTGCAGTGTACACTGCCATACAGTAAGTCTGCAATGTCGTTCCATTTTTTTTATATATGCCTGTATTCCTTCTCTTTCACATGTACATGTAGAAGCATTTACCTCTGTGTGTACAAGTTTACATTTCAGAAATCCCCCTTCCCCAATTTCTGTGTTATGCAGCAGTGATGTGGTCCTCTACAGTCCATCATTTTGATGTTAACATCCTCACTCCTCACTTTTCAGCAGTTGAAGCAATTTTTAGGATATCTGGGAATTTCCCTTCTTCAAATTCACTAAACCTCTGATTCTAAGGCCCTTAGGTACAAACCTTAGACCATCCCTTGTTACCTTGTCAAAACTCATCAGGAGACGGTCAGTGAGGAGCGACAAGCAGAAATTAAGATATTGAGAGAATTTAAGACTAACTCATCTTTTCTTCCAGAAAAGTCTGAAGACTTCCTGACATTTTGAGATGCCATAAATATTGATGGAAAATAGAGAAAAATGTCCACCTAGCCACAAATGCTCTTAGCTAGTGCAGACGAATTCTTCTCCAGCCCTGCTCATATCTACAGATATTAAATCTGTAACACTGTTAAGTGGGATACCAAGACTTTCTTGTTCAACTCATATCCTGGCAATTTGGAAACTTGAAGAAATCAGCTTGAGTATTAAAAATCTGTGGACAATAAAAGATCTAGAGGGACAGTACATTCATATGTGCACAGGCAAAGATCTGATGTCTGGTATTAAACACACATTTCAGGCCTATGCCATTGGAGATTCATCATCAAGAAAGGAATATACCAACATTTTATGCTTATGTCACTAGATTAATGTGAAATTTAAATAATACTATTAACTTCTGTATATTCTAAGACAGGTTTTTCTCTTCTTTCTCTTCTGATAAGTAGCACAGAACAGACAGTAAGTAACTGCTAATGCACATCAGACAGAAGGAGGTTTTGAGGATGGAGCATGAAGTAACATGGGAGTCGGACATGAAAAGAGGCATAGGGAATGCCATTTTCTTCCTGCACTAGAGAAAGGCGTTGTGCCTACTGCCAGGCTCCATTTTTCTAAGGAGAAAGAAATCTAAACAAAGATGGTGGCAAAGTTTTAATTCCAGCCAGAGAAGAGGAGGAGGTGAGAATATGTGAGGGAAACGTATAATGTGGCAGATTGTTAAAAGGCATAGAAGGATGCGGGAGACACCAAAGTCAATGGAGGATGAGGGGAAGGAGATGCTCCAGGCATCCCGCCAAGATCTCTGCAGGATTGTGTTTGTGGCTCGCAAGCATTGACCTGGTGGAGCAGCTTGTGTCCATTGCAGGGCCCCACGGGCACTCTATTTGAAAAGAGTCCGGAGATGTAGTATGGCACTCCCATTTCATGCATGGCCTTGTGGCGGGGGGCGTCTGCAGAGTGGGTGGATTGCGGCTGTGCTCCCTGGAGGCAGAAGTGGGCTGTGATCGAAGTGTGAAGGGAAACGCACTTGAGAGGAAGACCAGAAATGGTCCAAGTGTTTTAGGCTGGATGTGGGAGTCTTGAGCCTGGCCTTGGGCTAGAAAACAAAAAGAAATTCCTCTGACCCACAGCGCCGCGCTGCACTGTTGATGGGAAAGAGGGAGGGGTTTGTGGCAAGAAAGGATGTGTTTTTAAGAGCTTCTTCTCATTATCCTCCTCTGATTTTGTTAACAATAAATCCACTTTGTATCTGTAAATTAAGCCTGTTATTCCCTTGGAGTGTTTTCTCCCCATCCTTATCTCAGCTCATGAACTCTTCATTAAATTTTCTCTCCTCTATCTGGCTGAAGCAGGAAAGGGTGAGTGAGTGGCTTTTGTGGGTGCCTGGCATTTGGCCCGGTCAAAGCACAACTCTACAGCTTGTGTGATATTACCTACTGACACTTCCATGTACAACTGTGGACTCAGAAAAAAAATTATCCTTCTACAATCACGATGCCATGATTTTGATTCTGCCAGCCAAGGTGGATTTGGACCAGGTTTGAAGACAATTGATTGTGGGTAGAATTTGACTGCAAAGAAAGATGTGAATTTGAGATCTCTTTCTGAAGGCACATAAGTATATTAATTATTAGGAGACTTGTGTTTACATAACAATGCAGATATGTTTTCAATGTAGAGTTATCAAAATCCAAGCTGAAATTCTTACCTAGTTTTCAGTCTGTAAATGAGAAGGAAAAGATAGGAAATATGATCTTGTTTATGCTCAGAATTAATTTTAAATCAATTTAAATGGTGAAAACTTCTATGTGTACACATTTAAATTGGTTTACATTTGGCTTGTATTAATTTACCTTCATCCAGTCTTCACCAAATCAATGCAAATGTGTAATTAGCTTAATGCCTCTTGCTTTTCCAGAACAATAGTCTTTTTCATTCTCAATGAGGAGCTGCTCTCATTTCTTACTGATTTGGAAGGAGGCATTGAACTGCTTTTATACAACCACTTCTACACAACTGTTTTTACTTTTGGTATTGTTTCCTTTTACTATATGATGACAATTTTCTGCATTAAGTGGCTAAAAGTGGCAGAATGTGAGGACAGGTGCAAAGAAACAGAAAAATAAATATTTCTGCTTTTTTTTATAGGCTCATGTAAAAGAATGCACAAATACAGAGCTGGTCACTCATACAAACTTCTGGGTATTTTTTGGGTATTAATTTCTCCATCTAATCCCCAATATCTGTCATTTGTCAAACAATCACATTGCCTTCTCCCAGGCATTCATTCCCTTCATTAATTGATAATGGACTTAGCTAATTTTTTCTGCCAGTTAAAGTAACCATTTTTTTGCTTCAGCATAAAATCATAACTTGCTTTTTTTTTTGGCCAGGCTGATAACAACCACAATTCCTTTGAGATCCTTCCAGGAGTGCTGTGGGATGGTTATCTTATTGCCCTGTTTTCATTTTCCTAAACTATGGATTAAGGATCATGTTTATTCGCTGAAAAATACTAAAAAGTATTGTCGGTTTGATGGAAATTTCCAAGAGCCACAAGTCCCTGCTGAAGACAATAGCTGTAAACAGAGCTGGCAACATCACTAGGTGCTCTGTACTTCACAGGATCCAGCTTTGGACTTTATGGGGGATTGTTAAAAAGCAAAATAATCTTCCACGTAAAATAACAGATTATGCATGTTACATGTCTGAGTGAATCACTGAATTTCCTTGCAAGTTTGTTTTCTGTAGCACACTGTTCCTTAGAGGACAGGAACGGTGTAGAAAATAAGTTCGAGGACATTTTTTATGTAATGGATTGGATGTCAAGAGAAGAGGGGCTGAAGGTACAGAATTCATCCCCAGGCCTTGTGAAAATCTCAGAGTTGCAAAATCTACAAAGCAATTTTCAGCTTTACCAAATGCAGTCATTAGGAGAAATCCTTCTCCATAAATCATCTTAAAGATATTTTCAGTGGTGATTCAGTATAAATCTACTTTTCTGAGCAGGCATACCTGTGGTATGAAACACCGAAGAAAACCATGAAAGCTGCTTTTGTTAAGTCATTCTGGAGATATAAATAACTGGGCTAGTAGTCAGTTGCCTCTGACATGGGAAAAATTAAGATGCCAAAAGATAATGTGAAGTACCCAGTAAACTGCATACTGCAAACACTGATGAAAACCACTCATCCATTGTTTGAAAAGACTGGCAAATAATTTAGTATTTTGTGGCCAGTATTGGCCCTACTCATCTTTGCTCTAAATTTGTGCAACTTAATGTGTTTTCCTGAACTGCCTATATTGTTGAAACTGGGAAAATACAGAAACAAAATACTTTTTCCAGAGTGGAAACAGAGTGGAAAACACAATTTACTTTCAACTGGAAGTAGAAGAGTCAGGAAAATGTTGAGTAATGTGTGATAGCAGTTTTCTTCAGTGATTTTATTATCTGTCTTTAAAAATTATTTTCCCTTACATTGTTCCCCTGTTCAACAACCTCTGTCTTGGACACCTATTAGATAACATGTTGTAGCATAACTGAAAAAAGGAAAGGAGTAAACTGAGAGAATAGTAGACAACTGACCATGAGTAAGGTTGATTCAGAATTTCTCTGAATTCTAATGCTTGCATATGTAAGAATGCTTACTCACCTGATGTAAAACAAACACATTTAATTTTATGTGTTGTTTCTCAAAATATATCTTTATGAGTGTGTTCTCATTTTCTGGGAATGAAAAGCATTTTGCTAGAAATCCAAATCTTTAGACAAGGTTTAGTAATCATGGATGGCCCACTTAAGGCTGTTAATGTATAATGTCTTGCCTGCTGCAAGTCACAAAGCTACAATTTTCATCTTGGGGTTCCTATGACTAAAAGTTCTCATAACCTCAGTTCATGTCATCAGAGAATGTCTTCTTTTGCCAGAATTTTCTTCTTATTCCATGAGAATATCCAGCAGATTTCTTTTATTTCTACTTACAGATTCCAGCTACTTACATATCACTGCAGAGCACTTAACAGTAAGCAATGAAGTGCTGCAAAATGTATGCAATTAATGAGAATTTTTTCTTTGGGTAGCATAGATCACATCAATATTAATAGTTTAGAAGCATGTGGTGTTATCTCTTATGTCTATGTTTTTCCAGGAAGTTGAACTCTTTCAATGGGATAAAATTCATGGTCTCAGCAACTGAGATTTTGGCTACCCCTGCAGTGAACCAACTGCTCAGTAATTTTCTATTGTGCCATGGCTACTACAGTGTAAGGAGAATTCCGTGCTTGGGCAGGTCTTCACCTGTACACCTCTTGCACTGGCATTACAAATTTGCTTCTGGTATAGGAATTTTAGGCCAGCTGTAGTCAACTTCTCTGCCTTTTTAATTTCTGGCCCTGTCTTGATTATAGAACATAGGTTGGAAAAGACCTGGAAGATCAACGAGTCCAGCCCTGCTCTTCTCCTGGCTTCCCAATTGCCCCTGCCCAGTGTGTGTCATAAACCTTTCCTCTTCTTTGCTGGTTCACTGCTTGAAATGGCAGAGCAGAGATGTTATTCACTACCCATTCTGGTCCTGTCTATTTCCTCTCTGCTGAAAGACCCTGGTCCCAACTCAGAGAGACATTGAAGAGGAATTAGAGGATAATTTGGTCGCTGTAAGCTGGTCATCCTTGGGAAACATCTGATGTAGTGTATTGGTAATCTTCAAAAGTTGCTTTGTTTTTTGCGAAAAATATCAGAACTGGATGAATGGTTAATATTGAAACACCATACAGTTGAATAATAAAAAACTTCTTAGTCTCACAGTATGGCAAGGGTAAAGCACTTTTGAAATAGTAGATCTTATGGCACAATAAAAAATGATTTTGTATAAAAGTTATGTTTATTAATTTAAAGTCACTTTAATGGTTTTGTTTCTACTCTTCTGCTCTGCTTCATGTTTTAATCATCTAGAACAAGCAGAATGCTGAAACCAGGAAACCTAATTTTTTTGCAGAAAAATCTCCCAAGAAAACCCAGCATCTAGATAAGAGAGGTTTATGAGTAAACATGAAAACTTTTGGATACTTGCCTGAATCATCGGAGGCTTGTCACCTAGTACCAGCATTTTACTTATTTTTATTTTATCTAACTTCTGCTAATGATTCCGGACTACCGTTTTTTTTCATGTATCAAGTCAGGCATTTGCTGTTAGTTGATATAAAAACAGATTTAAAATATCTTTTTCTTCCACAATAGTGATTTTAATGGGGTCGTGTCAGGGTTTCCATTATCATTCATAAGTCATGATTTTCAAGGTTAATATTTCAGTAGTTGTAAATTTAATCTTGCTGAAATGAAGCATCTCAGATTTAAATCTATTTCTGATTATTTTTACTTTGCTTTTTTTTCCCCCAATGGTAAGAGATGTACCAGGAGGTCAGTGGGCCAGCTTCTCGGGAATCACTTCACTGATCAAGAAAGAAAAGATAAAATTATTCTTCAAATGTTATTAGTCTTGAAGGTGATAGACATGTCAGGGCTCCTGAGCAGAAAGATGTAACTGTAGTCTTGAAAGCACATCGTCTTCAGTAATTGTTGTCTTTGGTTTAGAGTCCATCCACAATGAAGATCCTTTTCTCTGCTTCAACTGAATTCAAACCCCATTCATGTTCTCTGCTGGCCTCCTGCCTCTCCTATAATTCTTACTCTCTCCACTCAGCCAATTGCCTGTTCTCTGGATTCTGAACACCACTAATCCTGGAATGTGCAGCTTCAAAAAAACACTGAAAACCCACATGGTGTTCCTCTATCATTGGAGCCATCATCTCCATACTTGTGTGGAGAACATGTTCAGCTGAGTTTTAGAACCCTTCCGGACTTGCTTCTGTCCTTCCTTAATCTTCTTCCTCTTCGCAGCTTCGTATTCCTATACTGAAGGAATTATATTCTATTAGAGCATGGCCTTTTCTTGCTGAGCAGACGCAGTCATGTTTTGGTGTGAGAAGACACAGGTTTACATGGCCTTGGACAAAACAGAGGGGAGAGTGTCTCTAAAAATTAAACCATCTAAGGAGTCTGTCTTTTAGTGCTGAATCCAACACTTTTGTTCATGATTTTTCACTGGGAGTGAATTTATTTCTCCATATTTTCTCTTTCTTTGTGTAGAAAATTGAGTAGAATTACAAATCGCCTATCAATGCTCCCAAGAACATTTTAGACCTCATATGCATTTACAAGACTGTTTAATTTCCTATTTAAACATTAATTAGTGGTTATGTGGCTGCAGCTTTTCAGGAAAAGGATCAGATTCTCCGTGGAGGTTACTGAGAGGTTGTCCAGATTGATGGTTTCTCCGAGTGTATGACCTCAATATGAACCTTGACTAAGCTTTACTCTTTGTGCATTTGGCAGTCTGTAGTTGGAAAGCATCAACTGTCTACATTCAACATATTAAATATAAAGCATATTTTTTCCAGAAACTTGTATCTTCTTTGTTTTTACTGAATAGAATCTTCATCAACATATTTATATCAGTTATGTCAATTATTCCACAACTATTTCCTCTTCTTAGAATTTATTTAATTAAAAGAATATGCTGATTGGCAGTCTGCTTCCCGCCCTTTTTTGCATTGATAGTTATACCTCATCATCATTTGTGACAGGGTGATTGAGTAATAATTTTGTCTTGGATGGTAAATCTCCATGACCACTTTGCAAATGCTTAGGTATTAAATTCCTGGGCTCTCTGGAGAAGATGACGTTGAATATTTATCTGATTTTTATTATGAATGAATATAGCAGGAGAGAGAAAGGGAAGAGAAGATTGTCAGATCATGGAGTACATGCTTACAGAGAAAGCACTCAGACACACAACAGATAGTACCACAAGACTGCAGAAGATTATTGTCATGAAGAGGAGTAAACAGGTCAGAGGAGCATGCTATTGACATGAAACAATTTCTTTTACATAAAGTGCTAACCCCACTTGTTATTATCTATTAGAGATCATGATATCACAAAAGCTAATTCATGTTGATTCGTCCAAAGGATCCTCATTAGAATAGTTTTCATCTGGAATGTTCTATCACTTAAACCATAAGGCTCCCAGCCAAAATAGAGTCTTCCTCTGCTCTCAATAATCAACTGTCTACCAAGGCAGCTTTCACTGCAAATGAAGTAGAACTAAAAAGTCTTGTCCTGGAAATAAAATGACTTGTATGTGGTAGTTTAAATTCTGATGTGAATTTTATTAAGCACACCTATTTAAAAAATATATTTATTTACTGGATTGCTATGAAAATAAATAACTGGTGGTTTTGCCATTCTGTTCCTGAATAAAGCAAACAGTTTTCACTGCCTATTTATGTAAAGCTATTATATTAATCTATTTAAGGACTTAATGGGAAAAAAATGACAACCATTTAACAGTATTTATGTAATTTTATAGATGCATTTACTTTGAATAGATATTTTTAGTACAAATATGTTTAGATGTCCATACAAACAGGAGTTAAAATCTGTTTTCATTCTGTTTCCAAAACTAGAAAATGTTGCAGCTGCTGTAAAGTTTTAAATGAAGGCCAAGTATCTGAACTAGATCTCTCAAGAAGTATTCTTTGATCAATATTCAGGATAATAAAATAGAGAAATAAATAACTGAATATGTAAAAGTGGTAAGTAGAAATGCCTGTAAACCAGGTATCTACCATAATTTTCAAGGCAACAGTTTTCCTTAAGGACTTTTCCAAATCAAAAGACTATAATTCAGCAATACAGTCAGGACCAAGGGCTGGATGATGACCACTAGTGAAGGCTGTGCAAATGGCAAGAGGGGTTGGAACCCATTTGAACAACCCTCAAATTCAAATGCATCCAGAACTAACTGTGATCTGAAGCCAAGACAGACTAAAGAGCAGGTTTATATCCTGGACATAGCAAGCAGGGAAAAAATCTGTGCTGAGTTGGCCAGAGTGAGACCTTTTTACCTTCACTGGAAATGTGGTATGTAGCCAGCATGTGACTGTATGACTCTACATATTTGCACATGGAAAGAGTTTTTAAGAATGATGGTTCTGAGCCTTTTCATAATATGTAATTTTCAACAGAAAATTTTCTGAGCTAAAATCAATCATCAATAATAAGTGCCAGAAATAAAAAGGGAGAAAAGCATGATAATGCAGCTTTTTCTCTCCTCAGCTTAGTAGACTCGTTCTTTATCACAATTCTAAATGCATCAACAAAGCTTGCTTTGCTTTGAGAAATGAGGATAATTAAATCTATTTTGAAAAACCAATCAAATTAAAAGCAACAAAACTTTTAAAACCTCTATTAAGATCTAATAATAGTTTGATGGAGTTTAAATGAATCATTGCAAAGTGTATTCCAGCCAAAGCATGTTTCACCAATTATTTAGCAATGTTGTGGGTGTAGTGGTGCTAATAGATCTATAAATATTTATTAGAGTAAAGAGCTATATTAACAACTTACTATTCTGAGCCTTTCTTTCACTCACAAAGTTCTCAAGCTTACCTAAAACTGGTATTACCACAATTAAACTCCAGGGTTTTGAGAATATTAGACTAGCACTCAGGTCCAGATTTCTGAAATTACATATGCTATGTAAACATAAAAGTAAGAAAAAATTCAGCTCACAAATGTGGGAACCTTTTCATAAGATTGTCTTCTTGGTCACAGGCACCATATTTGCCCTGACAAGCAGTTCAAAACCCAACTTACTTTACCCATTCAATTTTAGGCATGACCCAAATACCCAGCTTCATTTCCCAAGGTTCTGAAAGTATATTTTGTTTTTCTCTCATCTGACTATTCTTAGATTTACTTCTCTAATTAACTATTTTGCGCTCATCTTCTTATACTAAGCAAATCTAGATACTTACGTGCTTCTAAAACTGTCTTGACATGAGTGTGTCTGTGATCATGTTGTCATGCCATGTTATTACACTTATACATAAAACTACTGGAAATGTCCTGAGAAGTGAACATGGCTTCCCTCATTAACATCCTAGAATGTCTTCTGGAAGTACAACATACTCTCTCACACCTGCACATTACTATCTATCTCTAAAAATGCAAGGGAAAAAACCCATCTAAATCAAGTATGAAAGACTCATTTAGAAATATAGTGAAAAATCCTTCTAAGTTAATTGCTCAAGCTTGCCTAAAGGAAAGAGAGTAAAGAACAATTAGCTGAACCTGAGCTCTGGTTGTACAGAGTTAACTGGAAATTGTTCATATGTTTTTGATTTGTGGACAAAGGATACCAAGTGTCTTTGTGGCACAGTGATGTGCTAGGAAACACACTGAGAGTAGCAATGGGTAATGTTAAGCTCCCTACAGTCTAATTTATCAGGAAATAATTAACTTAAGAAAGCTAATTATTAACAAGCTTAAGAAATTAAGCTATTATTAAGAAGCTTAAGAAATCTGCTCCTAAACTCATGTGAATAATAGTAATAGCTCTGTATTAATTTTTAGACTTTTTTTTTATATTAAGAACAGATAGTATCTGTCTCGAACCTTGGTCTATGTGAGCCACAAAGAGAAGAAGCACAAAGCCAAAAGTTGGCACTGGACTGGTCTACTGGGTCCAGCCCTTGCAAGTAAACAGTGTCCTCTGCATTTACAACAGCAACATGTGAGTTCCACAACACCTCTTAGGTGTTCCTGCACTGCCAGTGTAAGATATTACACTTTGTAACTTCATTTCTTTATTTTTTTAAATACAGTGCATGTCACATCCTACTGTTTTCAATAAATACCTATTCAGAATATCCTGTTTTTCTTACTTCCGGCTAACTTATCATGACACTAACTCATTTTTTTCTGCAATATATAATTTTTTCTATTTGTAAGAATAATGGTTACAGTGGCAATTGAAAGACACAGTTGTAGTTCAGTGACAGAACTATATCAAGCCCATAAAAACAGAACTGTGGACTATCTATCATTCACAGAAATCCCTTAGTATCAAATTTTGGTGTTTTGATAGCCACAAGGTTTCTTCTGAACAACTGCTTATTCAATTATATTGCAAAAAAATGCATCCTTCTCTGAAAGTGTTTGCACTGTTTAAAAGGCCTCAAGAAGAAAGACATTTCCTCAAAAAGTCAGAACCAAATTTATGGCACTTCTTAGACACAGATGAACACAGTTACAGCTCACTAAAACGTCTCTTCTGAGAAATTGCCTCTTGTAAACAAATGCCAAAACAAAATATATTGTCTTCCCACAGTATATCACATTATGGTTGCCCCTTCATTGATTAAACAGACCAACAAATGCATCTTCATACATTTTTACTCTCAGGCACATGATGTGATTCCACTGGGGTTGTCCTGTGCAGGGCCAGGAGCTGCATTTTGATGATCCTTGTGAGTCCCTTCCCAGCTCAGGGTGTTCTATGATTCTATGATTCTATGTCAAGCAGCAATTGACACTTGTGATATTTTTTTTGGATTTAAGTGAAATACATGCAATCCCTTTGCTTTAGCTATACAGTCTGAGGAACTTAGTTTATGTCCTCTGAAAGCATTGGTAAGTCTTGTGTGAGTAGTCTCTCCCGAATTAAGTCCATTTTTCAAGTAGACACATTTGAATCCATACGTGAGTTGTGGAGTTATTTCTGTTCTGTATTGCACACTCACTTTCCCTGAATCTGTGGTTCTTTTTTATTTGGTCTCTCTTTCACAAACAATTTCTCCATAAAAATCTCTATCTTCTGTTTGCCTTTGTGTATCTTCGAAACTATTCTGTGGCTAAAACTTAACAGTATTAGATGAATTTTATATTATTCTTTGCCTGGGAGCAGACGGAAGTATTAAAGAATCCAAATCATATATTAATGACTTTGTGATCCGTTTTCTCATTAATAGAAGCTGAAGTTTATTTGTCTGTTTTAAATTCTTTTGGTGGAGCAGCAAGATTCTCTCTGAATAGATCTATGGGTTTGCTGTCACGGTCTGCCTTAAAAATAAGCACTCCCGTGAGTACCTTGAGTCTATAAGACTCCTGAATGAAGTTCTCCTCAGAAGTTTGCCATGCCTTCCTAGGGCACATCCCAATGTAAGCTCTCTACACCCTCTCAGATCAAAAGGTAAGAATACTTGTAAGGTTGCAATCACCTCTGAATGTGATTGTAACTTGTCACGTGCTGTAAGTGCACTTGTTTGCACAAGCTGGGGGAGAAATTCTCTTTTGAAGATAATCAAACCTTTCTTTTACAAGGAAGGAGGGCTAATTTCATAGCTTATTCTGCTGCATTTAGGGCAGAGTCCTGCTCACAGTCTTTATCTGGAAAGTCTGTTTTTTTCACTGCTACAAGGGAACAAGCTCAATTTTTAAGCTGCAGGAATGAGGACAATCTGTTATTTTAACATTAGGACTTGGACTTTCTGGCACTCAACAGCTGAAATTTAGGAGTATAATTGCTCAGAGTTGTCACAGGGCTGTAAAGTTTGTACCTCTCAGTTCCAAGAGAGCCGATGCAGAGTGCTGCAGTCCTTTAAATTAGAACCAACACCTGTTCTTTTCCTACTGAAAAGTGCTTGAATGTTAAGAACCATTCCTTCCCATGGTACATTATTGAGTCTGAAAAGATTTGAAATGTACTCCCTAAACTCCCTAATCCAAACGTACAGGTGTGAGCCAATATGTTCTCACATAGGTTTCAAGAGACTGCCAGACTAGGCTGCAAGTTTCTCCTGGATGATTTAAAAATAGTCAATTTCTCCCTGCTTGTCTCCACATTTGAGTTTTAAACTGTCTTTATAGAAACTTCTCCCTTGACCAAGAAAACTGTTTATGCAATCTACCAGATTAGCATCTAAATGCTATGTCAGATTGGTCTCCTTCCTGCTCTTATCCCAGACACTGGACCTTGAAGATAGATCCTTATATTTTTGTCTCAGCTCAGAGACAAGTTTAGGAGAAAACACTCTGGAATGAGTCATCTCCTCTAAAAAGGGTTCCAACCATCCCTTTCCACCAATAAGAAAGGATGCCAGGATTTCCTTCTCTCTTGGGGTGTAGCTGGCTTTGGACCCTCTGTAAATTCAGCTCCAAAATCCGAGTGGTTGACCCCAAGTATCATCAGGCACCTTCTGCTAAAGGCTCCAGGATATGCCATTGGTCCTGGCTGCCGAGTGGAGCACACTCTTCACCTCTGGCCCTGTCCTGTCTTAGCCAAGGCTGAGTAACCTCCTGTTTGATCTGGGTGAAGGCTTGCTGCTGTTCAGGGTCAGTGGAAATGGTTCTTCTTGCTGTCACCAGGTAGAGCGGGCTCACAATCTGGCTGTATTGGGGGATATGCATCCTCCAGAAACCTATGGTGCCTAGGAAAACCTGTGTTTCCTTTTTGATGATTCATGGAGACATGGCTGTGATCTTGTTGATGACCTTGGTGGGAATCTGACACTATCTGTCTTGCCACTTCACTCCCAGGAACTGGATCTCTCTGGCAGGTCCCTTGGCTTTGCTGTATTTGACGGCAAAACCAGCTCTGGGAGAATCTGGATAATCTTCTCTCCTTTCCCAAATACTTCCATTGCTGTGTCCCCCCACACAATGATGTCATCAATGTACTGCAAATGCTCCAGAGCCTCACCCTTTTCCAGTGTGGCTTGGATCAGCCCATGGCAGATGGTAGGGCTGTGCTTCCACCCCTGGGCAGCCGGTTCCAGGTGTACTGCACGCCCTTCCAGATGAAAGAAATACGAAAACTGACACTCTGCTGCAAAAACTGGAGAAAATCATTGGCAATGTCAATGTGGTTACATTTCGCTTTGGACTCCACTCGTACTGACTCCATATGGCTGCAAAAGCAGCACTTGACAATGGAGTAACTTCATTCAAAGCACAATAGTCCACAGTCAATCTCCATTCTCCGCTGAACTTGTGCACATCAGAGCTGCTGATGCCCATTCAGCTTTGCTCAGCATATCACATTTCATCCCACTGCTTCAGCAGCAGCCACCTGCTGAGGTGGCAGATGGCCTAACAAGGACCCTCATATAGTAGGTCTCTGTGCTTTCCTCCTCTGGTCTCGATTTTGTTGTGCGTTGCTGTTGATGCAAAACATAAATCCTGCTTTTTTTACAATGAGCTACGGTTGCCTCCAAATTTGTCGGAAAGATGATCATGTCCACCTCCTAAAATAACTCTGAATTTTTGAAGGCAAATCACTCTTTCCTTTTTTTTTTGTGTTTTTTATTTTTTGTTTAAGTGATTGGTTTCAGGGCTGAGTTCCTGAGTTTATCCCTTGGACACATGCCAGACAGACTGTGCATTGTGTTCATGCTTTTTCAGTGCTAGTACCCTCCTAATATCACTACAGTAAGCTGTATTAACAATAATATTTGCCATCTTGTCAGCTAGTCAGTGGCAACAGGCTTAATGAAATGAGTCATTTGTTATTCAGCTCAAATTACAGTCATTGAGAGATTGAGCTGGGAGATGCTTATTTAGTGACAGGCTTTTAGAAGAGAAAAATGTCTAAACCGAGGTTTTGAATAGTAAGTATGAGATGAGGAAAAAAAAGAGCTATTCGTGCTAATTCTTCTAAATAAAGTCTGATCCAATTTTGTCTGTGTAAAAAGGAAACAAATGAAATTTACTTGTTCATAATTTATGATTCTTTTCATTCTGTTAGAAAAAGGTAAGTAAGGAATCTGGGTCAGCTATATTTTACCTCTATACTAGTAAACTTAGAATTATTTAGCATGGCTGAGACAGTGACTATAATATCACAATGCTGTTGTGAACCTGAAAAGAGTTGACACATCAGCAATTAAAAACTCTCTTGTCAAACCAAATCTACTTTCTTTTTCAGTAAAACAAGTACAACAAAGGTATTCAAAGGTCGGTTTCCAGCTCCAAAAGTGCTGGACAAATTCACCGAAATTTCTGATGTTTCACCAAACAATGACCTCACTGTGGTGTTCTTGTACTTCAGAATTTCTGTGTTTTCACTCATATCCCTGGGAAATAAAAAATAAAAAAAGAGAGGGGGTATGGGCAATGGGATAAAGCAAAACAATATAAAACAATGTGGGACAAAAGATTTAATTTAACTTCTAAATTAATAAAATTAGGTCAGATCCAGTTTTAAAAAAATACTCAATGCCACTGAAGTTTGTTCATGGAAGGGGATTGAAACAAATAACTGTAAGGTCCCTACCAACACACCATTCTGTGATTCTATGATTCTGTGCAGTAAGAAAGAAAGGACCAGCAAAATTTTACATGGTGTGAAAATGTGCTTTTGAACATATTCTCGTATTTGCTATCTTTACAAGTTCACAGGTGCTGCAGACTACAAAACTCATGCAAATAGCTTCAGCTAGTCATCTCCAGTGAGAACTGAAAACCATTAGACCATGTGCTCTGCCCAAAAGAAAGAGAATAAAATAGGCTTTGTCCATTTTTCCTTTTTCTTTTTCCTTTCTTTTTCTTTCCTTTTCTTTTTCTTTTTCTTTTTTCTTTTTCTTTTCTTTTCTTTTTTCTTTTTTCTTTTTCTTTTCTTTTTCTTTTTCTTTTTCTTTTCCTTTTTCTTTTTCTTTTTCTTTTTTTTTTTTTTTTTTCTTTTCTCTCTTTTTCTTTTCTTTTTCTTTTTCTTTTTCTTTTCCCCTTTTCCTTTTCTTTTTCCCCCATGGATATGCTAAGAATGGCAGCTTTATCCCATTTTGGCATAAATGAGGAGGGAGGGAGCTTTATCATTGCTGAAATTAGAGGAGATGAGATCTGTGAGTGTAGCTGAGCCATCTGCAAGTGGAATGTTGCACTACTTGGTTATTAGGATGAATGCGCACCAGGACCATGTGCCACTGAATTCCACACAGCAGTAGGAGCTGCTGGGCTACCTCCAACACCAGGAATACAGGAAAAATAATGTATTTATAAATTTTACAATTTTGAGAAATAAAATAGATTTTGGCATATAATAAAATCTGGCAGTGAAGAAAGGAGACTTTCATCTCAGTGACAGTGGTTTACTCCTGGTCGAGTCTTACAGAGGACAGAGGCGAGACAGCTTGCTGGGGTGCCTGAGTGTGGGAAGATGCTTACAGCTTCTGCACCCCAGCAACTTTTGACCCAGCCCTGCATCCCAAAGCCAGTGGGCAGCTGCTACTCTCAGCCCCATCAGAAGCTCTTGACAGACCCAATAAACTTGGGAGAAAATAAGTCACCCTTTCATGGGTGAAACGAATTTGACAGATCTTGTGGATGATCTCAGCTTACTGGTGTTGTGTCTTGAGCTTTATTAGCATCATTGTTATTGTCATTCTCCCATTCATAGGTAATGTCATAATTTACAGTCAGATACTATGCAAGCTGTATGATTGATGCTGCTTGCATCTTTCTATAGGACTAATAATGGATCTTCACTGAGAAATAGGTGTGGGGAAGGGGAGTGATGGAAACTCCCTTATAAAAGGCAGTCTTTCCTTAGATGCTCTGTTCAAGATAGGATAAATTTTCTCAAGCTTATGCACTGTGATCCTGTTGTACTAAGACAAAATATGATATCTGCACACTGAGAAAGATGGCAGAGGTACCTGCCAGCCCTCACTCTCAGGGACAGTGAAAAGACCTTCCATGGGTTATGTTAGAGGCTAAATGGGCCTATGACTTCACCACTGTGGAAGAACACTGACTACCATGGAGAACAGTATGAAGAGGGATCAGATAGATTTGTGTATTAAGAGATGCTTTGTCATTCCTTATCCAGTCACATGTAACCTACTGCCCGTCTGCATGTTACACCTGAGGTCCACTTCCAAACTAAGCAGAACAGTCCCTGGAAATGCTCCAGGCCTGGCTGGTTGGGGACCCGAGCAACCTGGTCTAGATGAAGGTGCCCATGGCAGGGGGATTTGACAAAGATGAACTCAAACCATTCTGTTGCTCTATGATTCTCTGATTTATATTTGACTTCCTACTGCGAGCTATCAATAGCTGTGAGAGCTGTAGCCAGATAAACCTTTTCAGCATAGAAATTTACAGTATCAGCCAGTAATGCATGAATAATGGTGAGCTTTGCCTTTTGGCTTCAGGTTCACAAGGAAAAAACAAACACAGCATCTCACTGAGACTACAGAAGCTTTAAAATGGAGATTTCCAGTTGAGACACTGTGTGGTAGGCCTCTGTAAGGTCTAGGCCTGGTAAGGGGAGAGAAGACCCGTGAAGGTTCTGGAACAGTCTGCACCGTTGGCCATCGTTGGCCAGCAGCCAGCAGGTGCAGTAACGGTTCCAGTAGGGCCTGTCTCAAGTACCCTCGTGGCCATGAGAACCACTAATGTAACTATATGGCGAGGGGAGTCAGCACGTGCCCCCTGCAATGGCAGAACTGCCATATAAGGAATTATACATCATTAGTAGAAGCTTATGAATTAAATTAAATTACTGTTATTCCCGTTAGAAAAAGCGTTAAGTTTAACTGCTGTTACCGTTAGGAACCGGGTGTATAAAAACCCTCCAGGGCATGCAATAAGGTTTGAGAGAGTGCACGTTGTACCATGTCTACGAGGTCGTTTCTGTGTCTCTCCTGTCTCTTGGCAAATGGTTGCTCTGACAAATTGGTGATCCCCAATGTGATCGGGACAGAATCGAAGTGGATTGGGATGGCAGACACGCAGGTCGTGGCACCGGAAGGCCGGGGGACGTAAAACCGTCAGGCCCCGAAGAAATCGGGACGGCAAAAGTGCCAGGAGGATAAAGCCACGACGCCGTGCCCTGAGTGCTTTATAGGAAGGCTCAGCTGACCAAGTTATAGGGAGTTCGGATCCTTAGCAGTGGGGACATCAAAAATGCCGGCGGGATATTTACTGGTACCGTGACCCGGGTGCCTCGGAAGAAAGCATCCGGCTGACAACATTCACTGCGGAACCTTGGAGGAGGCTGCTGCAGCGCGCTTGAAAGGATCGTTATGGAAAGGCAAGCGGCTCAATTACTCATATGCTTTTTAGAAAAGCCACAGGTTAGGGGACTAGATCTCCATAAGGAGTTTCCAGAGTTAATAAATTATGCTTGTAATCAGGGTTATTTTCGAGATCCGGCTACCGTAGTCAAAGTAGCCGAATGGAGAAAATTCTCCAATAAGATTTGGGATGCTTTATCAGGAGATAATGGGACAGCAGAAAGGATGGGGAAGCTGTATGCGGTAGTAATGGACGAAATATTCTGATACCAAGCAGAAAGAAAGGCAGCCCATCAGATTAATATCGCGCAAGGGGGGAACTTAGAATCCACTCCAAATTATTCTGGCTGTCCCCTACCCCCCACCACGTGCTCCGTTAGGCTGCCGCCCTCCGCTATCCCAGAGTCTAGAGGGCCTAACCCCGTACCTGGGTATCTGGGGCCTACATGGCCGTCCACACCGTCCGTGCCGCGGACGTCCACACCGCCACCGCCACCGCTGCCGCACCCACCATGTTGCCCTGGCAACGAGGCAGGAAGTGACCCAGCGGATGTCACTTCGCAGGGTGGCCTGGGAGTCCCTAGGCTGGAAGGTGACTTGGCTATTGCCATCACCCGGAAGCGAAGGGATATGTGGGCTGCTATTGCAAAAGAATGTGTGCATTGCGGATACACAGAGGGCTTAGAAGCGGTAAAGGACCTTGCATGTCCAGTAGTGTTTAACCCAACTCCGCAAGGCGAAATAGATGCAACCATTACCGCTTTAGATTGGAAAATCCTATCGCAGCTCCGTGCTACAGTCAGTCAATACGGAGTCACTAGTGAGCCAGTTAAACAGATGCTAGATTACATATGGGGGACGCAGCTTCTGTTGCCGACCGATTGTAAAGGTATTTCCAAACTTATTTTCACACAGCATCAGCAGCTTTTATTTAATGCGCATTGGCAGGGTCTAAGTCAACAATGCGTTATGACCCTCCAGGGCTTCCAGGAGCATCCGCTCCAGGGGGTAACTGCTGGATGCTGTTGGGACGCGGGGCATACTATTGCGGCACTTGAACGCAGGTCTGATGGGCCCAGATAATTCAGGGAATCCATGCGCTGGCGCGACATGGCCATCCGATAAAATAAAAGAGCCAGGAGGCGTCATTCCAACATTCATGAGGGATAAAAAGGGCGATGAAGCTTTTTGGTAATTTTTGATAGATAAGGTTGCTACGCATACAGAAAAGCAGGAGTCCCTGATTAGTTTAATACTAAATGCTCAAGCAATATGGGCTTCAAAAATTGTAATTCTACACTCCTAGAAGCGTATTAAGCACATTGGGAGCAAATTGAACTATTGAATGGAGAGCACTTCAGCGTGTCGCGTAATGTTCCGGCGGCTGCCAGCGATTTTAGTAGGGGCAATTAAAAGGAGTTAGGAAACAGTAATAAAAGAAACAGGACAGGCTAGCAAGCCTAGTTCTAGCCGCGCTTGCAGCCTCTCCAAGCCGCTGCATGCCTCAGCCCAGGCTCCGTCCACACGAACAAAAAAAAAAAAAGAAAAAAAAGCAAACCTAGATACTACAAAGATTATGGCACACTGCGGATTAGTAGTAACCGAATAAAAAAAACGGAAAAAAAAATTAAGTGACCGTATCAAGTTTCGACACAGCGCAAAAAACGGAAATGTCATACAGGCAATCACAAGGAAGAAAAATCCAAGGAAAAGCACAGGGCGAGATGATCGAATCATTAGACAGAGACAGACCGCTATTACGAAATCAAGATAAAACAGCTGTACCCACACCAGCAACAGATGCACTCCAGCCATGCACTGCACATTGAAGGAGAGCATCGGTGTGAACTGGCAACCCAGCAAAGTGAACTGTACTTTTGAATCACAACATTACACCCGTAAAAGGGTCCCAAAGCGAAATAAAGGGACCGAATAAAAGGACGGGGCAGTAAGAGACCCCTTCCTCGTGAAGCGCTAACCTCTGCTTCTATAGTTGGGTTATTATGCGTTCCTGGGGGTTACTCAGGATATGATTAAACAAACAGGGAAAATTTACATTAATAGTATAACAACTGTCCGTATTCCCTCCATTTACAATACTAAAAAGGGGCTCAAAGGGATTGTTCAGAGTTAAATCTCCGCTGGGCAAATTATACCAAACAGCAGCCTGCCTCGCGTTGTCAGCAAGTGCATTGGACAGATGCCAGTTGGGGTACATTACTATCAGATAAGTACCACGAGGGCACATTACATTGACTTTCGGAAAACTACTTACGAAGGTTCTAAGACACTGAACCAGTAAACAATATCTTCGAGTTCTGTGGAAGACGGAAATCCCTAATACAGCTATAAAGAAGACTGACATACCGTTAGTACACTGGACATATGCATACTTAACAGATATAAAAATATACACCAAAAAAAAATATAAAAAGCAAAAAAAATATATCCTAAATAACATGAAATAAAGAAAAATACAAACAAAATTTAAACACCCAATAAACGAAAATAGTGTCTTTTCTTTGGTAATCCACTGCCTCCCACCATGCCGAGTGCCTAATACGCGTCGTGATTGTACTTTCACACTGGGGCTGTACTTTACCCAATGACACCTTTGGGCTAACCCATTGCTTGGGCTCTCATCTATTCCACTCACTTGGACTAGTTACATCCCAGTGTGAGGGTTAAGCAATGCCTTTTGGAAAGGTAAGAGTCTCACACAAGCCCATTAGGTTGGTTCAGAAGCAGTACAACCAGGGGCACCTAAAGCTTTCTACTATGCCCATGGAACACCCCCATAGTTTTGGTTAAAGGAAAGTCAGGTAAATATCGGTATTATTACACGACACCTAAGGGCCAGTTAACAATCAGATGGATCCCATGGGGCTCTGCAACAAGGTTTTGCCCAATGCACCGCAATGTTGACCACGTAACTGGCCCTTACTGGTGTTAGAATCTGAGGATTGCTTTTTCACCATCATAGTTACATTCCACGGGACAACAAAGATTATTTGGCGTTACGACTTACCAGCCGGCTCAACAGGGAGCACCTGACCCAGAACGCTTTTGAGTAAGGTGGTTCCTGCCCACAAGGAGACTGCACAATAGTCCAACTCTGTGTCAACTTTATGTTGATAATGCGCTACGTCCCATTCGCAAAGCCTGGCCAGATATGGTAGTGTACCGTTATATGGACAATGTCCTGTTTGCTCAGGAACAGCCATTTTCCAATGCCCAAAACCAGACCATCCATGAGGTATTAAAAGCACAGGGTTTGGTAATTGCCCCGGAAAAGGTCCAGCTTACGCAGCCATGGCACTACCTGGGACGGTCCCTGACCAACAGTATAGTCACACCGCAGAAACTGTGCCTAAAGACCAAAATAACTACTTTACATGAGGCCCAGAAGCTACTTGGGGACCTGCAGTGGCTAAGGCCAATGGTAGGGATCCCTAATGAATTATTGGATAAGCTGCGGCCTCTTCTCAAAGGTACAGACCCTACTACACCAATAACTATTACTAAGGACCAACAAGTGGTCTTAAGCCAGGTTGTGGACTGCGTTATAACCGGAAGGGTACACAGAAGGGACCCTGACTTGCCTATAAGCTTCACCATATGGTGTGGGGAAAAGTATCTATTAGGGGCATTAACGCAACATCATGAGAAAACAGAAAAAATATGGATATTGGAATGGTTGTTCCCACCATTACAGCAGAGTAAAACACTGCTCCAGAAAATTGAGATGCTAGCAAAGCTCATTAAAAAGGGCAGAGAAAGAGCACTGCAAATAACAGGTGCGGAAGACACGTTACCTTAATACCTTAATAACACTTAATAACAGTACCTTAATAACAGCATGGAGCTGTGAGAAGCTCTACTAGGAGCAGGATGTGTCTTAACTATGAATAGAATTCTGGATCCACCATTGCAGTGGATGGGGCAGTGGGAATGGATGGTTCACCCTAAGAGATCGCTAGTCCCACTGCCAAATGCGACTACAGTATTTACAGATGCGGGAAGAAAATCAAGAACTGCTGCAGTGACGTGGAAACAACAGGGACAATGGGAACAACATATCATCACTGCCACCGCAGAAGACTCCCTACAGACCATGGAGCTAGCAGCAGTGGTGTGGGCTACGCTCAATATAGCTGAGCCCATCAACATTGTTACTGACTCTTTGTATGTAGCCGGTGTATGTGAGAGAATAGAGGATGCTGACATCCAAGAGGTGCAGAATAAAAGGTTGGAAGAACTGTTCATAATTCTGCAAAGGGCGATCAGACTACGGGAACAGGCTTTCTCCATCATTCATATAAGAAGCCATAAATGGGACTTAGGACTGGGAGAGGGTAATGCCAAGGCCGACAGTTTGGTTTTGGCAGCCCAGGTGACGCCCATACCCCAGCAGGTGCAAAAGCCAAGGAAGCACGCTCTATATTTCATCAGAACGTCAAAGGACTACACCGGAGAATTTCAGATTCCTATCAGGTAGAGCAGAGCTATAATCAAGAGTGTGTCCTGTCTGCAGAGCCACAACTACAAGCGGGGGCTGTGGATTAGGACTAGGAGTCATCCTTGTGTCTAGAGCAACGAGCTCTGGCAGATGGATGTCACTCACGCGTCCGAGTTTGGGAAGATGATCCAAGTATGTTGATGTAACTATTGACACAACAGTCACTTTGTATGGGCACGGCCCAAGCTGGTTGAGAAGGCTGTCCATGTCGAGTGACATCTGTACAGTTGTTGTTTCACGGTCAGTTGGGAACACCCAAAGAAAATCAAGCGACTGACAACGGACCAGCCCTATACCAGCAGGAGATTCGAGCAATTTGTGCCGTTGGGGGAGACAACACAACGGGTATCCTCACTCTCCAACCGGACAAGCCATCATTGAGAGGGCCCATGGCACCCTAAAGAAATACCTGAGGAAGTATTCCGACGTGGGAGACCCTCAGGGAAGACTATCGAAATGTCTCTTCATTTTAAATTACTTGTGCATTTCGGTGACAACGAGATGCCTGCTGTCATTAAGCACCATCGTTGGACTGATAAAGAGAAGACACCGGAAGTCTGGGTGAGATACCGAGACCTAAGTCAGGCCTTTGGCAGGAACCAGCAAAGGTGCTGTACTGGGGTCAAGGGTACCTTTGTGTTTCCTCACCCACAGGACCCCTTTGGGTGCCTGCAAGATGGACTAGGGTAGTGATCCCCGAGGTGACTGCGCCTACATCTGCCGATGAGAAACAGGATAAGGATAAGGAAAAGGATAAGGAAGAGGATGCCATTGGTATTCCCATTTGCCCACGAGATCTACCGGATTTGTTAAAGGACTAGCAGAAGAGATAGATGATAAAAAGGCTGTCGACAAACCCGATAAAGTGTTGAACTGTCTTGTTAAGCTGTTTTGTTGTTCTGTTCTTGTTGCTTATTTTGCTGTTTATTCCTGTGTTGTTGTTAGTCTATATATATTAATTATTATTATTATACGGATTTTTATCTGAATTGTTATTATTTATATGAGTTTCCTTCTGTATTGTGTTTTACAGTTTTGCTCTCGCAGGTTTTTCGGGCCTGACCTGACCCCTTCCTTCCTTTTTTAAAAGAAAAAACAGGGGAATGGGTAGGGTAAGCCCCCTGGTGTTAAAAGGCCTAGGCCTGGTAAGGGGAGAGAAAACCCGTGAAGGTTCTGGAACAGTCTGCACCGTTGGCCATCGTTGGCCAGCAGCCAGCAGGTGTTGTAATGGTTCCAGTAGGGCCTGTCTCGAGTACCCTCGTGGCCGTGAGAACCACTAATGTAACTATATGGCGAGGGGAGTCAGCACGTGCCCCCTGCAATGGCAGAACTGCCATATAAGGAATTATACATCATTAGTAGAAGCTTATGAATTAAATTAAATTACTGTTATTCCCGTTAGAAAAAGCGTTAAGTTTAACTGCTGTTACCGGTAGGAACCGGTAGGAACCCTCCAGAGCATGCAATAAGGTTTGAGAGAGTGCACGTTGTACCACGTCTACGAGGTCGTTTCTGTGTCTCTCCGTCTCTCGGCAAATGGTTGCTCCGACAACACTGGACTGAGTTTGCCTTGAAATTCTAAACCACCAACAGATTTTTTCCTGCATAAAAGAGAGCTGTGAGCTTACCTAGCAATGACATGTAGGCTATGCCTGCTCATAAATATCCCAAATACAGCCTTTCTGAGGGAAACAACTATGGCATTTTGATTTTTGGAACATGTCACACTCACTCAACATGAGTGCCCCAGACAGAGGAGTCTATACACTTGTCCACTGACTTGGCCTGGTGTGTAGGCAGAACTTACTTTCACTTCAGCTGGAAAATGTCTTCATAATGTTATTCATCAACTCGTGAAGTTTTCCAGTCCTGCTGTCAGGATTGCACACAGTGTTCCTCCATTTCAGAGATGTATGTTTGCACCACAACTGTGCCAACATTGCTGCAATATCAGATCCTGTGACACAAGACTTTAAAAAAACCAAACGAAAGGAAAGCAAAGCAAAGCAAAGCAAAGCAAAGCAAAGCAAAGCAAAGCAAAGCAAAGCAAACCAAACCAAACCAAACCAAACCACACTGCCAAAGATATAGGGAGAAAAATATATCTAAAGACATACAGTGCAGCTGTCCTATGGTGAGTTTATTTTTTCAAAGACAATAGAAAATACTGAGTTACAGATGGCCCAACAATGACTTAAAAGCAGTGATATGTGAAGGGCTCTGCTCATGTTATGAGCTGTGAAAACACAGATGCAGTGATTTAAAATGAGAACTAATTGAGCTACACTTATTGAGATAAAACCAAATAATGAGATTCCTGTTTTAACTATACCAAATTGACATTTCCCCTTCCCTCCTACTCCAGGAAAAAATAAATGAGAAAAATTAAACACAACATCACAACATTTTTAAAAAAGCACAGTCGGGAAATAAGCTGCTCTGACTTAATTTCTAGTTTTATTATGTGCAACTCCTAACCTTGGGCCTTTTCTCTGTTATGTAGGAAACAAAGACAATGCACAAAACACAGACATATTCAACCAGTTTTTCTAAAAAGTAAAGGTGAAAACTGAAGTGAAACAATCAATTTCCCAAAAACCCATCATTTCAGGGCAGCAGGCTGCTTTAATATGATATTTAAACTTTTGAAATCTCTTTTTCTAAGCTAGTAATCCTCTCTAAGGTTCAGAAAATTGGAAAAGCAGCAGAATTGCTAAGCATTACCCTTTGTCTTCTGAGGTCTCCATGTCCTACTTCTGCAGCAGAAAGCCTCCGCACTCAGAGATATAGAGTTTTGAAAGTACCTCAGACAAATGCAATTCATATCAGTGAAAAACATATATCAGCCACACAAACTGTGCTGGAAACCTCAATTTAGTGCCACAACTTTGAGTGCACTTGATCGCAGCTGTTACATTATACGATACCTGAGAGGAACACCTTCAAATGCAGATAAACAAGATTGTAGGAAAAGTTTCAAAACACTTATATGACCAACAAATATTATGGAAATAGTTAGAGAGAGGTTGGGCTCACAGTCCTTCCCATTGTTACAGAAAAACCAGAAATATCGATTCTTACACAACTTTTGCTGCCAAGTTCAAGAGGCAAGTGGTGACAAAGTATTAAAAATTATAGGAGTGGAAATCTGTGAAAAGTTACATGGTCAGAAATACCACATACAGTGAACAAGTTGATGCCACATCACATTTGCTTTAAAACTATAAAACTAAACAAAATATAGTCTATTCTTCATAAGAATAAAAATCTTAGCAGAGTTTTTGTTAGGGAAGAAATAATTTAACATCAGAACCATGTACTCAAGAAGCGTCAGGGAGGAAGGAAGAATTTGGGACATTGAAACTAAGGAATGGGATCACAGATGCTGGAGACAACACAAGGGAGGCTGACAGTGTGAGTAGGGACAAAAGAGCTCTGTTAACTTCTTCGGACATGTAGGATGGCAGGCTTCCTGAATGCCAAGGACAGAACAGAGAAGGATAAACAGAGGCTCCAGAAATGGGATCAGTATGAGATGATTTTAATAGAAAACAGGGGAAGAAGAAACACAGCAGGAGTGGATGGATCATGTAGATCAGTTAAGGAATTTGAAATGGAGAGGGTTTTGGAAATCTCCAAGTACAGAAGGAGTTGATATCAGAAGGGCAGCAAAACAAGTAGAGTGAGACAAGAGGTAGAGAGTGGCTTTCAGATGCTGACAGTCCCTTGTAGGGAATAATAAATCTTCAGGAAAAATAAGAGAAGCCAGAGGGGAAATGAGTTTTTGTAGATTAAAAATATCTGAGTAAATAAGACAGAAGAAATGGAAAGGTCTGTCAGAAGAAGACAGCAGAGTGGGAGTAATATTGGAAAGGAAGACAACCCCATAAGCACAGAAATAAATAGAAAGAAATAGGGTCAGGAACTCTCAGAGCTGAAAAAAACATACTGTTTTCATTAACACAGTAGCAACAGTCCCTGTTGTTCTTCACTGCTTTGATATTCCTCAGGACCTCATGAGGCCTTGTCATATATTTGTATCCAGTCCTAATCCCTTCTCCTCTCAATGTAGCAGTGCAGCAGTGACAAAGACTTGTTGAGCGTTGTCCGCTCCCAGCTGTGCAGCAGATGGCTGGAAACGAGAAAGAACCCATGCAGCTCACATGATGGGGACAAAAGATTGTCAGGCATCAGGGTATAGCTCTCTGACTCTTCTGAGCAAATATCACTGCCCACTAGTCTGAAACAATTGGTATCACCCCCACTGAAGAGACAGAGAATATCCATCATGGCAGAGGCTACTCACAGAGGAAAGAAGTGGGCAAGAGTGAGGGCTTGGAGCCAAGCCTGCTGCAGGAGACGGGGATTCTGGAAAAGACTCCTGTTGAGGTCAGGCACAGGTTCTGCTTTTGAAGGATTGGCACAGTAAGCAAAGTGTAGCTGTCTCCCACAAGCACTCACTTTAGTCATAGCTGAGTCAGGACAGAAGGAGAAAGGAGCTACATACATGCAAAAGTCCCACTTGCAGTTGTTTGCTCCGTTTGGATATCAGACCTGGAACAGCCTGCAGCATAACAGGACCTGAACATCACTTCCACATTTTTCCTGTTTGACTGAGATGCATTAGTTTTGTACATTTAGAAAATAACATAAAGCGACCTGTGTTTTTACACCTGCTGAAATTTTTAATGCTAGAAAGATGAAACTGCATATATTAATAACCCTACTCTTGAGCTGATACTAGAGTAAATAGAGCAATGTGCTTGTTTTTAAAGGTTATTCACTTGGAATGTCTTTTTACATTTAACAAAGCAAACCAGAATTGTATTTGAACATCAGAATTGAAAACCAACCTACTTTTTCTCTAAGTACCATTTCAAATGGCAGAGAAAACTTTACTGTGTTGGTTTTGCTTGGCCCAGTTTTTGGAAGTGGGGAGGGGCAAAAAGATGGCACCTGTGAGAAGCTTCTGGAGGCTTCCACCATGTCCAGCAGAGCCAATTGCTGTTGGCTCTGAGGATGATAGACATGCCACTGACCAAACCTGGGCCAATTAAAGATAGTGGTTACGCCTCTGTGAAAACATATTTAAGAAGAAATCAAAACAAGGGGCACTCAGAGTAGTTTTGCCAGTGGAGGAGGCTGAGAAATACGTGAAGGATGCAGACACCAAGGTCAGTGCAGGAGGGGGGAGGAGCTGCTCCAGGTGCCAGAGCTGGGATTCCTTTGCAGGCCATGGTGACGAGCATGGTGGAGCAGGTTGTCCCCCTTGTCATGGTTTTGCTTGGTCCAATTTTTGGTGGTGGGGGATGGGGATCAAGAAACCACAAAGATGGCTGCTGTGAGAAGTCCTAGGGGTGTCTCCTTCTTCTTCTTCTCCTGTGTTTTGTGTTTTGCCAGGAGGTTTGTGATAATCGGACTCAGTCCTGAAAAAAAAACAACATGGCTTTGAAGGACATTTCTTTCTTTTCTCCTGCAGGTAAAGAGTTCCTTTCTGCTATTGCAGTTTTGCACTGACTGTTTCTCAGAAAAGGACACACTCACAGCTGGAGCTGTAAGAATGTTTTATCCTACAACCTTGGACAACAGCTGAGTGTTTGATCTGTGTTAGACTTCCATTCTCCTGCCCCCTGTGTGTGAGGGACAACATGGGAGGGGTGGAGATGGGGGACTTGGAAGAAGAGATGGGTCCCTGGGAAAGTGTAACAGGTGTCTTAAATGTCATTTTATTTTTCTTCTCTTTGAAATAACCTATCCCTTGTT
>VKON01000207.1:694737-713418 GCA_009741485.1 Malurus cyaneus samueli
CAGCAAAAAGGAGGCCCTCCACCCTGTGTTTCAGAGCCAACCCATCATTGTTCTGAGGTTGATGGACAGGCTGACCATCAGGCCTGGGCCAATTACAAATGGATAGTTACACCTCTGTGAGACGTATTTTAGTATTAAGAAGAATTCATAACAAGATAGATGCGGCCGCCATGTTTAGTTAATTGATAGCATTTAGTTTTAGTATCTTGCACTGGAAAGAAACAGAGCAGGAGGGTGAGGATGTAAGAAAAAAAATGGAGACACCTCAAGATCATAGAACAGTAAGGAGAAGCTGTGCCTTGCTGTGGTTCTCGGACAAGCTGAAGGAGATAAGTTGTTCTTGAAAAGAACTATTTCCATCATATTGAGAGAGAACTGTATAGAGACGTAAAGCGACCTTGCTGTGAAGAAAAAAAACCCTGGCCTTTGGGATCGGACTATTTTGATACGAAGCCAAGAAAAGAGAAGAGTTTGCTCCCCCACGAAGTTTGATGTAGAAGAAGCTGTGTTTTGTGTTCTGCCAGAGGTTTGTGATAATCGGACTCACGTCGCTGAAAAAAAAACAACATGGGCTTTGAAGGACATTTTTTTCTTTTCTCCTGCAAGGTAAAGATTCCTTTCTGCTATTAGCAGTTTTGCACTGACTGTTTCTCAGAAAAGGACACATCCAACAGCTGGAGCTGTAAGAATGTTGTATCTACAACTTGGACAACAGTTGAGTGTTTTGATCTGTGTTAACTTTCATTCTCCTGCCCCCTGTGTGTGAGGGACAACATGGGAGGGGTGGAGATGGGGGACTTGGAAGAAGAGATGGGTCCCTGGGAAGTGTAACAGGTGTCTTAAATGTTCATTTTATTTTTCTTCTCTTTGTAAATATCCCTATCTTTGTTTTTCCACCCAGTGCCATTCTTAGTAGTGTGTAGTAATAAATCTATCTTGCAACTTAAGTTATGCAGCCTGTCTGACATATTTTGGAGACATAGTATCTTTCTCTCAATTATGTTTTATCTAAAAGCCATAAATTTTGTGTTAATTGGGTTTGCTCTCCCTTCTCCCTCTCCGGTGGGGGGAAGGATGCGTCGTGGGCACAGTCAAACCACGACATTTTTGGTGCATTGGCCGGGAAAGTGAATATCAGGCTTTAAACCCACGACACCCTGCAGCCCATGGGGTCCACAAGATGCAGAGATACACCACAAGCCGTGGAGGAGGGAGTCCCTACGCCGGAGCGGGCGGATGCAAGAAGGGGCTGTGTCCAGCAGGAGAGCCATGGAGAGAGAGGCCTTGCCCGAGATGGAACAGCCTGGCCTTCTGCCTGTACCTGGTGGACGAGGGACCCCCGGTACAGCAGTTTTGGGATGACTGTCTGCCTGTGGGGGACTCACAGTGCAGCAGGTGTGTGGACTGCTGCTCGTAGAGTGAACCACCCCGGAGAGGTTCATCGTGAACTTCTCCCATGGGAGGGATCCCATGGCAACACAAGGGAAGGACTCTCTCTTCCTCAGCAGCCGTAGATCGATCCGGTGATGAACTGACCAACCCCCACACCCTGATCCGTTCCTGCTGCTTTGTTGTATGTGGGAGGGGGAGGAGTGGGGAGAAGATCGTGTCTTTGAGGTTGTAATTTATTTTCATTCTCCTCCTCTGACTCTGTTAGTAATAAATTCTCTTGATTATTTAAGTAGTGCCTGTTTTTCCATCAAGTGTTTTCCTCCTGTTCCTTATCTCAACTCATGACCCTTTTGCTTAATTTTTTTTCCCTTTGTACCACACCACCCGGTGTGGTGGTGGGGAGAGCAAATGAGCAGGTGTTGTGGCTGCTTCTTTGGGCCAGCATTCCAAACCACAACATTTACAAAAACTAAAGAAGTCTCTACATTTAATCCTGAGAGAATGTTATTTCCTAGGCTCATCTGGTAGTTTGGTCAGGTACTGCTGACTCAACCTAGTTCTAGAACTTTCCTTGCTTGTTAAGGCTACACAAAGCCTTGACTTTCATTATTTCTACTGCTGTGGCTCTGCAAAAAAAAAAAAAAAAAGGAAAAAAAAAAAAAAACGGAGACACGAGTTTTTCACCCAGTGCCATTCTTAGTAGTGTGTAGTAATAAATCTATCTTGCAACTTAAGTTATGCAGCCTGTCTGACTATTTGTGGAGTACATAGGTATCTTTCTTCCAATTATGTTTACCTCAAAGCCATAAATTTTTGTGTTAATTGGGTTTTTGCTCTCCCTTCTCCCTCTCCGGTGGGGGGGGAAGGGATCGTCGTGGGCACAGTTCAAACCACGACATTTCTGGTGCATTGGCCGGGAAAGTGAATATCAGGCTTTAAACCCACGACACCCCTGCAGCCCATGGGGTCCACAGAGGGTGCAGAGATACACCCACAGCCCGTGGAGGAGGGAGATCTCCATGCCGGAGCAGGCGGACTCGAGAAGGGGGTTGTGTCCAGCAGGAGAGCCCTGGAGAGAGAGGCCTTGCTCCCGAGATGGAACAGCCTGGCCTTCTGCCTGTACCTGGTGGACGAGGGACCCCACGGTACAGCAGTTTTGGGATGACTGTCTGCCTGTGGGGGGACTCACGATGCAGCAGGTGTGTGGACTGCTGCTCGTGAGAGTGAAGCCACACAGGAGAGGTTCATCGTGAACTATCTCCCATGGGAGGGATCCCATGGCAACACAAGGGAAGGACTCCTCTCCCTCAGCAGCCGTAGATCGATCCGGTGATGAACTGACCAACCCCCACACCCTGATCCGTTCCTGCTGCTTTGTTGTATGTGGGATGGCGGGAGGGAGTGGGGAGAAGATCGGTGTCTTTGAAGGTTGTAATTTATTTCTCATTCTCCTCCTCTGACTCTGTTAGTAATAAATTCTCTTGATTATTTAAGTAGTGCCTGTTTTGTCCATCAAGTGTTTTCCTCCCTGTTCCTTATCTCAACTCATGAACCTTTTCTTAGTTTTTTTCCCCCTTTGTACCACACCACCCGGTGTGGTGGTGGGGGAGAGCAAATGAGCAGGTGTTGTGGCTGCCTGGCTTTTGGCCAGCATTCCAAACCACGGGGGAAAAGAGAGAGATGAAAAAATATATCTAAAGACATACAGTGCAGCCTGTCGCTATGTGAGTTTTGATTTTCAAAGACAATAGAAAATACTGAGTTACAGATGGACGCCAACAATGAATAAAAAGCAGTGAAGTGTGAAGGGCTCGCTCATGTTATGATGCTTGTGAAAAACAGATGCAGTGATTGTAAAATGAGAAAATTGAGCTACATTATGAGATAAAACAAATAAGAGATCCCTGTTTTAACTATACAAATGACATTGTCCCCTTCCCTCCTCATCCAGGAAAAATAAATGAGAAAAATATAACAGAAACATCACACATTTTTAAAAAAGCACAGTCGGGAATAGCTGCTCTGATTAATTCTAGTTTTATTAGCAACTCCTACACTTGGCCTTTCTCTGTTATGTAGAAACAAACGACATGCAAAACATGCAGACATATCACCAGTTTTCTAAAAGTAAGGTGAAAACTGAGAAGTGAAACAATCATTTCCCAAAAAACCCATCATCAGGCAAGCAGGCTGCTTTAATATGATATAAAACTTTTGAAATCTCTTTTTTAAGCTAGTAAGTCCTCTCTAAGGTTCAAAAATTATGGAAAGCAGCAGAATTGCTAGCATTAACCTTGTCTTGCTGAGGTCTCCATGTCCTAATTCTGGCAGCAGAAAGCCTCCGCACTCGAGATTATTAGATGTTTTGAAAGTACCCTCAACAAATGCATTCATATCAGTGAAAAACAATACTCAGCCCACAAACACTGTGCTGGAAACCTCATATTAGTGGCCACAACTTGAGTGGCATCTTGATTCCGCAGCTGTTAAATTATACGTACCTGAGAGGAACACCTTCAATGCAGATAAAACAGATTGTGAGGAAAAGTTTCAAAACCTTACTATGACCAAACAAATATTATGGAAATAGTTAGAGAGAGGTTGGGACTCACAGTCCTTCCATGTTACAAGAAAAACCATCGAAATATCGTTCTTACACATACTTGTGCTGCCAAGTTCAAGGGCAAGTGGTGACAAGTAATTAAAAAATTATCATGGAGTGGAAATCTGTGAAAAGTTACATGCAGAAATACCACATACAGTGACAGTTGATTGCCCACATCACATTGCTTTAAAACTAATAAAACTAAACAAAATATCAGTCTATTCTTCAAAGAATAAAAATTTAGCAGAGTTTTGTAGGTGAAGAAATATTTTAACATTCTAGACAATGTACTCAAAAGCGTCCAGGAGGAAGGAAGCAATTTGGGACTTGAACGACTAGCGAAGGGATCACAGATGCTGGAGACAAACACAAGGGAGGCTGACAGTGTGAGTAGGCGACAAAAGAGCTGTTAAACTCTTCGGACATGTAGGATGGCGGCTTTTCCTGAAGTGCCAAGGCAGAACAGAGAAGGATAAAAGAGCTCAGAAATTGGGATCAGTATGAGATGATTTTAATAGAAAACAGGAAGAAGAACACACAGGAGTGGAGGATCATGTAGATCAGTTAAGGAATTGAAATGGAGAGGTTTGCAATCTCCAAGTAAGAAGGAGTGATATCAAAGGGCAGCAAAACAAGTAAGTGAGACAGAGGTAGAGAGGGCTTCAGAATGGCCTGCAGTCTTGTAGGGATTAATAAATCTTCAAGGAAAAATAAGAGAAGCCAGAGGGGGAAATGAGTTTTTGTAGATTAAAATATCTGAGTAAATAAGACAGAAGAAATGGAAAGGTCTGTCAGAGAAGACAGGGGCTAGAAGACAGCAGAGGAGTATATGGAAATGGAAGACAACCCATGAGCATCAGAATAATAGAAGAATAGGGTCAGGAACTCTCAGAGCTGAAAAAAACATACTGTTTTCATTACACAGTAGCAACAGTCCCTGTTGTTCTTCACTGCTTTGATATTCCTCAGGACCTCATGAGGCTTGTCATATATTGTATCCAGTCCTATCCTTCTCCTCTCACATGTAGCAGTGCAGTAGTGACAAAGACTTGTTGAGCGGTTGTCCGCTCCAGCTGTGCAGCAGATGGCTGGAAACGAGAAAGAACCCATGCAGCTCACATGATGGGGACAAAAGATTGTCAGGCATCAGGGTAATGCTCTCTGACTCTTCTGAGCTAATATCGACTGCCACACTAGCCTGAAACAATTGGTATCACCCACTGAAGAGACAGAGAATATCCATCATGGCAGAGGCTACTACAGAGGAAAGAAGTGGGCAAGAGTGAGGGCTTGGCGCAAGCCTGCTGCAGGAGACGGGGATCTGGAAAAGACTCCTGTTGAGGTCAGCACAGGTTCTGCTTTTGAAGGATTGGCACAGTAAGCAAAGTGTAGCTGTTCTCCACAAGCACTCACTTTAGTCATAGCTGAAGTCAGGACAGAAGGAGAAGGAGCTACATACATGCAAAAGTCCCACTTGCAGTTGTTTGCTCCGTTTGGATATCAGACCTGGAACAGCCTGCAGCATAACAGGACCTGAACATCACTTCACATTTTTCCTGTTTGACTGAGATGCATTAGTTTTGTACATTTAGAAAATAACATAAAGCGACCTGTGTTTTTTACACCTGCTGAAATTTTAATGCTAGAAAGATGAAACTGCATATATTAATAACCCTACTCTTGAGCTGATACTAGAGTAATAAGAGCAATGTGCTTTGTTTATAAGGTTATTCACTTGGAATGTCTTTTTACTTAACAAAGCAAACCAGAATTGTATTTGAACATCAGAATTGAAAACCAACCTACTTTTCTCTAAGATACCATTTCAAATGGCAGAGAAAACTTTACTGTGTTGTTTTGCTTGGCCCAGGTTTTTGGAAGTGGGGAGGGGCAAAAGATGGCACCTGTGAGAAGCTTTCGGAGGCTCCACCATGTCCAGCAGGCCAATGCTGTTGGCTTCTGAGGATGATAGACATGCCACTGACCAAACCTGGCCAATTAAAGATAGTGGTTACGCCTCTGTGAAAACATATTTATAGAAGAAATCAAACAAGGGGCACTCAGAGTAGTTTTGCCAGTGGAGGAGGCTGAGAAATACGTGAAGGCATGCAGACACCAAGGTCAGTGCAGGAGGGGGGAGGAGCTGCTCCAGGTGCAGAGCTGGATTCCTTTGCAGGCCATGGTGACGAGCATGGTGGAGCAGGTTTCCCCTTGTCATGGTTTTGCTTGGTCCAATTTTTGGTGGTGGGGGATGGGGATCAAGAAACCACAAAGATGGCTGCTGTGAGAAGTCTAGGGGTGTCTCCTTCTTCTTCTTCTCCAGCAAAGGGAGGCCTGCCCACTCCTGTGTTTCAGAGCCAACCCATCATTGGTTCTGAGGTTGATGGACAGGCTGACCATCAGGCCTGGGCCATTACAAATGGATAGTTACACCTCTGTGATGACGTATTTTGTAGTATTTAAGAAGGAATTCATAACAAGATAGATGCGGCCGCCATGTTTAGGTTAATTGATAGCATGTAGTTTAAGTATCTTGCACTGGAAAAAACAGAGCAGGAGGGGAGGAGATGTAAGAAGAAAAATGGAGACACCTCAAGATAATAGAACAGTAGGAGAAGCTGTGCCCTTGCTGTGGTTCTCGGACAAGCTGAAGGAGATAAGTTGTTCTGGAAAAGAACTATTTCCATATATTGAGAGAGAACTGTATAGAGACAGTAAAGCGACCTTGCTGTGAGAAGAAAAAACCCTGGCCTTTTGGAATCGACTATTTTTGATACGAAGCCAGAAATGAGAGAGGTTTGGCTCCCCAACGAAGTGATGTAGAAGAAGCTGTGTTTTGTGTCTGCCAGGGAGGTTTGTGATAATCGGACTCACAGTCGCTGAAAAAAAAAACAACAGGGCTTTGAAGGACATTTCTTTTCTTTTCTCCTGCGAGGTAAGAAGTTCCTTTCTGCTATTAGCGTTTTGCACTGACTGTTTCTCAGAAAAGGACACATCCACAGCTGAGATGTAAGAATGTTGTATCCTACAACACTTGGCAAACAGCTGACGTGTTTTGATCTGTGTTAGACTTTTCATTCTCACTGCCCCCCTGTGTGTGAGGGACACATGGAGGGGTGGAGATGGGGGATGGAAAAAGAGATGGTCCCTGGGAAAGTGTAACAGGTGTCTTAAATGTCCATTTATTTTTTTCTCTCTTTGTAAATATCCCTATCTTTGTTTTCACCCAGTGCCATTCTTAGTAGTGTGTAGTAATAAATCTATCTTGGCAACTTAAGTTATGCAGCCTGTCTGACTATTTGTGGAGTACATAGGTATCTTTCTTCTCAATTATGTTTACCTCAAAGCCATAATTTTTGTGTTAATTGGGTTTTTGCTCTCGCCTTCTCCCTCTCCGGGTGGGGGGAAGGGATCGTCGTGGGCACAGTTCAAACCACGACATTTCTGGTGCATTGGCCGGGAAAGTGAATATCAGGCTTTAAACCACGACACCCCTGCAGCCATGGGGTCCACAGAGGGTGCAGAGATAACACCAAGCCCGTGGAGGAGGGAGATCCATGCCGGAGCAGGCGGACTCGAGAAGGGGTTGTGTCCAGCAGGAGAGCCCTGGAGAGAGAGGCCTTGCCCCAGATGGAACAGCCTGGCCTTCCTGCCTGTACCTGGTGGACGAGGGACCCCACGGTACAGCAGTTTTGGGATGACTGTCTGCCTGTGGGGGACTCACGATGCAGCAGTGTGTGGACTGCTGCTCGTGAGAGTGAAAGCAACACAGGAGAGGTTCATCGTGAACTATCTCCCATGGGAGGGATCCATGGCACACAAGGGAAGGACTCCTCCCTCAGCAGCCGTAGATCGATCCGGTGAATGAACTGACCAACCCCCACACCCTGATCGTTCCTGCTGCTTTGTTGTATTGTGGATGGCGGGAGGGAGTGGGGAGAAGATCGTGTCTTTGAAGGTTGTAATTTTATTTCTCATTCTCCTCCTCTGACTCTGTTAGTAATAAATTCTCTGATTATTTAAGTAGTGCCTGTTTTGTCATCAAGTGTTTTTCCTCCTGTTCCTTATCTAACTCATGAACCTTTTCTTAAGTTTTTTTCCCCTTTGTACACACCACCCGGTGTGTGGTGGGGAGAGCAAATGAGCAGGTGTTGTGGCTGCCTGGCTTTTGGCCAGCATTCCAAACCACAACATTTACAAAACTAAAGAAGTCCTACATTTAATTCCTGGAGAGAATGTTATTTCCTAGGCTCATCTGGGTAGTTTGGTCAGGTACTGCTGACTCAACCTAGTTCTAGAACTTTTCCTTGCTTTTAAGGGCTACACAAAGCCTTGACTTTCATTATTTCACTGCGTGGCTCTGCAAAAAAAAAAAAAAAAAAGGAAAAAGAAAAAAAAAGTCCTACTGTTTAGTGCCACTTAGAAGGAAAAGCTTAAAATTTCTTAGCACTATGCTTATGTCTATAAATCAAATCTGTGTGCAGAAGTGGCTTCTCTTACATGCTGTGATATTAATTCTCTCTGGTTGGGTGCTCTCATGATTATCTGGGGACTCTGAGACACTGAATTCCTAAAATAAATGTAATTTTACTTAAGCAGCGCAACATGGAGTGTTGTCATATTGAGGCTTCCAGAAGACCTGTTGTGCATATGTTATACAGAAGCAACCCTTGTTGCTTCACCATTTCATACCTTGCATTCTGTTCCCAGGGGACAATGTTTAAGGCCCAAAGGAAGGTCTTTAAAGAGACATATTGGTCTTCAAAAAACATAGGAGAATATTATTACCATCTAGAATATTTGGGTAAGGGGAGAAAGAGTAAAGAAAACCATAAGTGAATTTGAACAGAATATAGTGAGCAAAAAATCAAGCAAGAATAAATTTAGACCAGGAATGTGAAAATAATCCCAGAAATTTCACTTGGTGGATTACATTACAGGAATCATGAAGGAAACAAACCAAAAAAGCTCCAACTGACCCTGTGCTTCATTCACAGCTATATCAGCTTAAATGTGATTCAATACCAGAGTGATTCCTTACTGATGAATGGGAATTTCATTTCCATGAGATGGGAGTCCTGTAAACAGTTTTGCTCTCATCCTTTCACATTTTCTGAGGAAAACAGTGTACTGCTGAGAATATGAACATATAGTATCTAGTATCAAATATTGCCAAATCCTGCTCAAAAAAACTTCAAGAAATCATTGGGAAGATTGTGTTTGCATATACCAAAAAAAAAATGTCCCATAAACCCAAGTGTCTTCATTCATGCAAATGACTTTAATATGAGACAAATGCATTGTACCTCTAAACATCATTCAAGTCTTAAAAAACACATTGGGAAAGGGTACTTTGAGACATCTAATTTGTTCAGTTCGTTTCTTTTTTTGTGGATCTAGTCCTGATAGTAATTCTCCTTTGTTTGTTAAAAACAAAAATGACGGCAAAGTCCACTACTCATATAGTAACTGAATTGTATCAATAGTATGTTATCATTATATTCATACTGTTCTCCTAACCCACAAGCAGGCTGTTGAAAAATAGTAATTCACTGTGGACATGGAAGTTAGTTTACTTCCTCATTCAGATTATTTTCTTTCAATTTCTCACAATTTTTCTCTTATCTTTTAAAAGGTTCATGTGTGCGGTGGCCTCGCTATCTTACAGCTGTGTATGGGGGCTGGGCTGGACGTAGCCTGGGCTCGGACAGACTGAACACACAGGCACGAACTAGGTGACACAGCCAGCCATGGAGGTGAACAGCATTGGTCAAGTGAAACTGATCCACCAATTACAGGAACATGGTGCAAGGACATTGGAAGCTGCCTGGCCATGTGATCTGGCTGAGGCATTTGTGATTGGTGTAACTCTATTTCCGGAGATAAGAAAAGTGTATATAACTCATGCTAGTTGCTGGTAAAGGGTAGAGCTGAAATTGAAGATGAATAAAGAAGAACCTGGACCTGCTTCTCTTAGAGTTCACGTCGTCCTTCCTGCTGCGGATCGTGGCACATGTGTGTCTGAAGAATGTGATGGAAGGTCTCATGTCGAGAAGCGCCGGGAGAAGCAACACAGACCACCACAGGATGATCGGCACTGAACGCAACTTTATTGCGTCAGACATGCCTTTTATAACCCATTAATGAACCTCATACATATTCCAAACATACAGTTCACATTGGTTAACTTTCAAAACGCATCATCTGACTCCTCCTTAGGGCTGGATACTGTAACCCGCCGAGGCTGTTGCATCAGCCAGGAGTCCGTCACTAATAGACTCAGTGGGGAGCGGGGCAGAAGCTGTCTGGTGTTACATCAGCCCTGCTGTGGTAGGCTGCTGACTCTGTAGCTAGGCAGCTTCAGCTGCCTACGTGACCTTGTCACGAAGCTATGTCAGAAATATTCCCCACATCTCCCCCGTTTTCTTTAAACAGAGGTAAATTTGCTTGAAAGGCCTGATGCAATAAGCCGGTTCAACATACCCTTATAAACAAAATCAGAATAAGGTCCAAAGGGAAAACTGACAACCGGATCAAAAGAGTACTAACACATTGCTTGACAATGTCCTTTGCGACACAGTAACTTGAAACAATACAGAAATAGTTGTCTTAGCTCCACAAGGCTGTTATACCTTCTCTGTAGTATCAAAATTGTGACGTGATCACTAAGTAATAAATATGGCATGAAGGGGTACAATATCAGTGGTAGAAAGAATCCATCTGGCCTAGCATTCGAGATTTAGGACCAGAAGGCCACTATGGCCAGCAAAACTTCACTGCACCCAACAGAACAGAAAAAGTGCATGTATGTTGTTATGGAACAGGCAGTAACGCCGGTTATACTAGATAGAATTGCTTCACTGTGTGAAATAAACAGAGGTACAAATGCTTCGGGACATTAAGGACACCATTAAACATAAAATGACAAAATAAATACAAAACTCTTATCAGTGTGAAGGAGTAATTGGTTTATTATATAAGAGTCTGGCAAAAAGGGGCCTCAAAATGTCAGAAGTTCTGCATTAAGTGCCTTTCCAGATTCCCATTAGACAAGAGACACCACGCTTTCTGCAGGATCAGATCTGGCCATCACTGGCCATCACAACACCATTTATTGTCCAGTGCCATGGGACCATTCATTTTCTCTTAGAGCTGACCAAAACTTAGCATGCCTTCCTTCAGAATGCCATCATTAGTAATCCCCTAACATAAAATAAAGAAAACATCAACCAACTTTTTCCCATCCCTGTTATCCTATAGTGAATGAACAACAAGCAAAAGGGCAAGCAAGATAGCAACAGTGAACTCCAAAATAATAACTGTAACAAGGTAATAACAGTAAATTTTTCAAAACGTGACTGGAGTCTGAAAGCTGTCACTGGTCAGTGGCAGGGACAGGGCAGTTCTTTGTGCTGTTGCTTCAGATGATCCTCCGACGGCTTCAGAAGCAGCTTTTGGGGACTGGCCAGGTCCACAACTGGCTTCGTCTAGCGAGCTGGAATCCCTCTGGAGCCTGTCGGAGTAAGAGCGCACAAATATTCTCTGCCCTAAATGATAGCTTCAGTTGGTCTCGGACCAGGTCTCGTAACAATGCAGTAGCTTACAATTCAAAGAAGACTGAATCAATGTGGAGTTATGCTCCCACAACTCTCTTCTACCTAAAAAATGCTTTTTGCTATTTAAGTTAAGGAAGCAAGTGTATCTAATAAAGAGGGCTGAAGAGATACGTAATGTGCTGCTACAAATGGCACACAGACTGCAGCCCATCCACACTCGCTGCATAGTCAAATCACAAAGTTGTTGAAACATATAGGGGTAGAATACAACCCACTTTGAGGTGAAGTCCTTTGCACATTACTAGTTGTTGTAGGGGTAAGAAGTTTGGCTCCTTTTGTTCAACGGCAATGCCCATAAGAGTATCACTTTTAAGTCAGAGCCATGTGGCAACAAGTCAAGCTCCTCAAAAGATACTTCAGAAGCAATTTAGGAAACTCAACTTAAGTATTCCTCACTGCAGATACACCAGACAACTGCACCTTTCTTGTGCTTACAGCAGTAAAGGCAATTTATGATCACTGGAAACAAAGGTGGCACTAGGTCTCTGGTCTTCTTCCAGTACTCAGTATAGGCTGAAGTACACAAGCCCACATCCTGGGAGATGCTGCACTGTGTCAATTCTGTTGGCTGTCCCCGTTTGAAAGACAGGTATTTGCTAATGAAGGCAGGGCCCCTTGAGTGGTGCTATGACCCCCTTCCCCCGAATTATTACAGCTTGAAAAAATCACGGGCTTTCAGGCAGGAATATGGGTAAAAGGAATAACAGATTTTTACTAATATACTATATATATATATAAACAGGTGAAACAAGTAGCAATAACAATCAACAACAGCGCATCCAAACCTAGTGACAGCCTTATGGAAACAGTCTTCCTCTTGTCGAGGTTACAATTTAGTTGGCAGCCGTGCCACTGGCCCCCGGCTGAGCAGGGATGGCGTGAGGACTCCTCGGAGATTGCAGGGAACGTGGTGGTGCGGGTCCAGCTAGCCAGATCTCCCGCGGCTGGGATGATCGATACAAGATGGCAGAGGTGGATGGAGAAAAGTTTCTCTGCAAAACTCACAGCGGAAAACGCCAGTGCTCTTCTGGACAGCAAGAAATCCAGGACCTCCAAAAAAGAGAGACGAGCAGGATCCCGCTGCCGCAAGATGGGACGGAGCAGAGTTCACCCTCCTGAAGCTGGAAAACCTCCGGCCCGCCACACCAGGCACACCCCCACCTGCCCGCAGGAAAACTCTCTCCCCACAAACCGGAGAGAAAAAAAAAAAAAACAAACAAAAACCAAAACTCCAATCCCCCCCACCACACAAAAGCTGTCTCGGACCATTTGGGTGTGGCCATAGGTACATTGTCTTTTAAACACCCAGCAATTAAAAGGATGATGGCCATTACGTAACCCAGCAACAAATGGGGGAAGGAAAAAAAATTCCCAAAGTGAACAAAAAGAGAGGTATTTAAACCCACAACAATTGGCATTGTGTTCAATAGACTCTAAATGTTGCCTCCAACATTTCAACTCTCTGTGCCTCTCACACTGGCATCAACCCACACAAAGCCTGTTACTGTTCTCTTGTGTATGATTTGCTGCAGAACAGAACCATAATTCTTAAATCTTCTGAAATACACAGAGCAACTCATCTATATTCTTAACTCTTGGGAGCAAAGCCCATTCATGTTAATAAGGCAGACAGTTTATGCACTTGTATCTTACAGCAGCAAGCACTTTTAGGAGAAAGAACCCACTCCTTTCCCAAAGTGCAGCATTGCAGCCTGAGAAGATGCAATAACTATTAAAAATCGTAACATAAAATACAAATACAGAAGCAACAGAATGTTGTTAATAATACTAAAGGACAGAAACGCACTGTTGTTAAAAGAAAGTTTCAAGTAATAATCCAGATCCAAATTCAAGCCTGTTCACAGGAGAAAATGCCCTGAGATTAGGAAGAGAAGTTCACACCAAAGTGCACTTCCAACAGCATACAGGCATGGTCAAGAGACCCATCCCTGCGACAGCTATTTTCAAAAATAAAAATCCAAACAGAAAGACATCATTCTAATTAGTATTCCTATTAAGATGTGCAATGCTGGAAATAGCTGTTTAGTTCGCTGCAATCAGTAGACACGATGTGCTGCATCATTTGTGCTCCATACTATGTGTACGCTTGTAAACATCCCAGTATAAACCCTGCTCATGAAATAAGGTATACTGAAAAACAATATGTTCTCTGCAGAGGTATGGCTTCTGAGTCTCCAGAATCTATAGACTTCTGTTGGTCCTGACCACATTGTTTTAAGGTTCTGTCTATTTCAAGTTTCAAGATCAAGCTTATGTCATCAACCAGTTCACACTCCCCCTTTTTAAGCAGAACTTTGATCCTGTAATTGGGAACTGGTTATACAACTTGAGATACACTCTCTAAAATAGACTGGTTCAAACCATACCATAGAAATTCTCAATTATAAAATCCAAATCATTAGATTCCTTGCCTTATCAGGTAAACATTAAATTTCATGACAATATGAAAAACACTGTCACTAAGACAACTGGCAGCTAAGAGCTGCTAGCTCCATTCAGTTAATTTTGTCCTTAAAGAGAATTCCTTTCTCGAATAAAATCTGTATGTTTTGGTCAAGATAAACTGCCAAACTCTGCCCATATAAACAAATGATGTTTTTAAGTGTCAATATTACCTAAGGTTAGTTCAAGGCCCCTGTGTATGAAGGGGGCAAGTTAGAAAATTGTATTTGGCAATTTTTAGGGCAGAGGAAATTCCAAGGGAAAAGTACTCCCTTTCCACTAAAGTGGGATCAACACCTCTAAACAGGTGGTCAGATAAGTGACCTTTTGTAGCCCAATATATTTTCCCACTCTGAGTCTTACAAAAGACTCCGAGTCAGGCAAAGACAAGCAAGCATTTTAAAAGGACACAAAATTACTTTTCATAAAGAGAATATTTGGAAAGATGTTTCTGTCATACAAATGCTTAGTGTTTCTGATTACAACGGTGCCAATATCACCTCTTGAAACCAGACCACCTTTTTACCCATACACTTTAAGAATTGTCTCACCATCATCAACGAAAGCGTCAATATAGGAGATATCAGTCTCTTAACAGAATATCTGAAGTTCTCTGCAATTAAATTAAGTTATCTTGTATGTGAGGAGGGTGAGGTTGATAGTGCCCTCCTGGCGATCCTCACATGGTCCTGCTCCACTGGGTGCTGACCTGGGTGTTCCAGCCACCGACTATTGGTCCCTTTCGCTGGTACCTAAAAGAGTCCTGTGGAAAAAGAAACACAAAGACATCCCCAACCCCAGTACAATGCTAAGCCAGATAGGCCTCCATGGGGTGCCCTGGGACAAGGTTGCGGTGCCAATTGCTGCACCCAGGAGCTCAAAGGCACATTTTCCTAAAGGTCTGCAGGATCCCAAGGGTACAGGCAGACCTGACTTCTTGGGCAGGAAAACAGAGACAGCTTCATCTGTTTTAATAAAAATAGGACTTCCAACATAGATGTTCTATCCTCTTTTAGAAGAGATGTGAGCAAGTTCTCTTCTGCTTTATGTTCACCCATTCCTGTTGTCCCCGAGTGTCCGTCTCTGCAGAAACTCTCTGAATAGTGCGATGGAGTTGTCTGCTTATCCACCTCTCCAGGAAAATCCCAAGATACCTGAAGGCTTAAATGGTGTTGTTCTTTTAAGGAAATACTCACATGAGATGTTTGATCCTCACAGGGAGACAGTGTCTCACCTGGCTGGCTTTCCGTGTCCTTAGCCCGATCCTGTAGAATCTGTTGGAAATTCCTGTTACCTAAAGTGTCCTCTTTTAGCTGTTTTCTTGACATGTAAATATTGTTTAGTTCCCTTTCTGCATTAGCTCTCAGAAGGGACTTGTATTTAATCTGGGGCCCCTGCAGTTCTGCATCCTTTCCTTTAGTTATGCTATTAGCCCTCTCAAGCTGTAAATCCTTGAATTTGTCACTGTCTGTCAGTTGCTGGTGACAAGTTCTTGGCTTCACAGTTTCTGATCACTTTCAGTCAAAAGAATATTGTGATAGTGTACTACTTTTTCCTTTTCAGTCATTTCAACATGTAATTTCTCTAGTTGATTTCTAAAGTCATTAACGGTTTCACTTAGCTTCTGTCTGGTGGTGTTAATAATCCTCTGTAGCCTGCAGATCTCAGTATCCTTGGCAAGGTTCTCAGAGCGCAGCTCTGCCAGCAGAGCCCTCAAATCCACAGTGCCTTTGTGAAGGTGGCTCTTAGAGCAGTACGATGTCTTGACGAAGGGCGTGGTGCTGAAGTTCTCGCTGGTGTCTGGTTTCTGTGGCAACGGTGCTTCCCCTGATGGCACGCTCCGCTCTGCATCCGTTAGACGCCGTCTCTCAGCGACCGGTTTGGTCTGTTCGGCTCTCTCCTGCGGGGCGAGATCTGGCTGCAGAGTGACGCTAGCTGCCCGTTGCAAAGTGTGCCGGCTGTGGTGATCTGGCGCACTGCTTCCCCACCGCCGATGGCAGGCTCCGATGTTGTGGGAACTGGACTGGCAATGGTGGCACCACAGTCCTTGGGCTAGGCATTGGCGGCGCAAGTGACCGGTTTCCCGCAGCGGAAACATTTTACTTTGCCACTGGATGGGGACCAGAACCGAAAGCGCTGCAGCTTGCAAGGGCGCTATTGTTAAGTTGATCTGGGTCACAGGTCTAAAGGACCTGTAGTCTTGAGCGGTGTCAGTATGATGGGTTTAGTACCCTACATCTAACTGGGTTCCCATTAACTGCTTCTGTTGTATGGATGCAATCTGGACCTTGCTGTTCCACTATTTAAGCAGTCTGCGTTTTGCCACCACATGACGCTCCATACGTCCCTCTCCTTATTCCAGGGAGATCGGGAACTCGACCCCGGACACTTCCTGGATGAGGAGGGAGCTTCTCGGCCTTCGCGTCCATGTCCTCGTGACTCTCTGTGAGTCACCGTTCCTGCCGCCGTCCCCAGATGTTAGGGCGGTGACGGTGGAAGGGGCACTTCCGGCTTGTGGTATGGCGGAGGAGGCCGTTGGATGTGGCAGAGCAACCGACTGCGGGAGATTACATAGCTCCCTTCATGGCTTGACGCGACAGTGCGTAATATTGGAGACAGCAAGGGGGCAAGGGGACTACTCCATACCCACAACAGCAGACTCTCGCTCCTTTCACAGCACCACATTAGCCTTGTTGTACCGCCTCCCTCTCCGCTTGGTACTGCATTATTACACTATGGACCACCGTGCACAATATTGCCCATTGTCTTAGCTACCTTATTCATCTTCCAACAGGCATAGTTCGATTCTATCTTCCTGGCTTTTCCCCTTCATATAACCTATGTACCGCACAAGTGTTCTGAAAACAACCCTGAATCACAACAATGATTTAAAAGATCTGATCACTCCTTAACAGAGAAGATTTGGTAAACTCCTTACGGAGGGTCAGTATTCTACCCTTGGGCGCTTTCTTAGAAAGCAATAAGGTAAATAGTGACATGCCCTTGTTCCCTATTTAATTTCCCTGTAGCGCGCTTGCAGCCTTCAACGACTCGCGCACCTTCGGCTGGACCTCAGATGAGGTCTCCAGAGGCCCAGTACCAAACCCCTCTTTTTAGTGGTACTTTTGGCCGTCTCGCTGCTTAGAGACCCGGTAAAACTTACGACGCCTCAGGCCGTGATGCGTAGATCATATCGCTCCAGCTCGACCGTGGAAACCAGCGTCCGCCGTCCGCGTGTCCACCTTGTTCCCCGACCTATCACGTCAGAGTCACCATTTGTCAAGAAGCCTGGGAAGACAGCAACAACAGACCACCACAGGATGATGGCTGAACTCACTTTATTGCGTCAGAACATGCCTTTTATAACCCCATGTAATGAACCTCATACATATTCCAACAACAGTTCCACATTGGTTAACTTTCAAAACGCATCATCTGACTCCTCCTTAGGGCTGGATACTGTAACCGGCTGAGGCTGTTGCATCAGCCAGGAGTCCGTTACTAACAGACTCAGGGGAGCGGGGCAGAAGCTGTCTGGTGTTACATCAAGCCCTGCTGTGGTGGCTGCTCGACTCTGTAGCGTAGGGCAGCTTCAGCTGCCTAACGTGACCTTGTCACGACAGCTATGTCAGAAATATTCCCCACATCTCAGAATAAGAATTCTTTCCTAAAGCACTAAAATCTAAGCTCAAACTTGCTCCTCCTTCCAGGAGCTGAAGACAAATTTTCAAAGACCAATAAAATCTCAGTAATATATGGGTATCTCTGTGTACTCACATGGCCTCTGAAAATGGATCCTAACTCAAACAGGCATTTTTTGATGGCTTGTCTTATCACCATAAGATAAACTGTCATTTTCTAGGCTGTAAATCATCTCAATGAGATGAATGACGGTTTAGTTTGATGCAATCATTGTGGAGAAACTGTTGTCATTTTGTGACACTCCTTGTAGTGAGGACTCATAACCAGGACACGTGCTGTGGAGCTTGTCTGGACCATCCTGGAAAACAGAATTAGTAAAGCGAGACACATTTATGGCCTTCTTGCATCTTTGCCATTCTGCTCAAATATTTGAACCTTGAAATCACCAAAGATATTTGAAAATGCAGGGATTTAGAGCAGAGTCTGAGGGATTTTATGGAGCAGGTAAAGACTGATACCTCAGTTACCTGTTCCTCTTTCTTCAGAATAAAGTTTCATTACTTTTGCCACAGTACAGGTAAAATATCACTACAACCTATTATCATTATGACTCTATCTTACAACCGTATGGAGGAAAATTTCTCTAAGTTAGCTTTATACTTACTACTACTGAAGAAAAAAAAATACTTCCCAAGATATATCAAAAAAATGAGTTCTCACATTTCTTTTATTTTTCTTTGACACTCATTCACACATTGTATGAAACTTATTTTCTTCCATTATTTCATCCTCTGTTTCGTAGAATGAATTTTTAATAGTAGCACTAACATTACTTGCATTTGACATTAAAAGATGTTAATGCAATTATTATTTATTGATAAAAACAACCTGTGGAGCCATGGAAATGAATACTTTGTGTTGTAGGGACTATGCTGAATAGTTTTTATACTGTAAAAACAATAT
>VKON01000208.1:9003-27375 GCA_009741485.1 Malurus cyaneus samueli
AAAAAAAAAAGGAAAAGAGAGGGGGGGGAAAAAAAAAAAAAAAAAGTGAAAAAGGGAATTATATTTTTTAAATATCAAGAGCCACAAAATTTAAAAAAAAAAATTTTATTTAAAGTAAAACCCTGCCGAGACTTATAATAAAAAAGTGAGGCAGACAAGAAAAACACCCCATTAGAATCCTGGATAAATACCAAAAATGAAAAATCATACCTATCCCAATCCCATTTATAAAAACCCTGTCCCAACTAAATTGGCCCCAAGGAGAATTAAACATAACACCACGCAATTCTCTTCTGCTTACATAAATGTAAAACAGCAATCAACTATCAGATTCTGGTTAATATTCTCTGTGAAATCAGTGGTGGTAGGTTAGCGCGGTTCCTTTTAGTAACCCGCCTTCATACGTACACATATTTTGTTGCTACAAAAAAAAAATCCTACAACTTTCTTCATTAATTTAAAAGCTCTTAAAGAAAAGTAATCCTGCCACTGAATGAAAATTCACATTGCCCAAATAGTTTTTTTACCTTAGGAGCCTTGTTAATGTCCTCACATCATACTTAGATATGTAATGATTGAACAGTCAACCCAAGCTTCCAACCACCCCTTGTGAGTTTATATTAATTAAGTTGAGACGCAAAATCAAACACCGACACACTATCAGGGGACCCAATACAATTGCACTAAACCTCCTGCTGAGAGAACAAGTGAAAAAAATGTTAGAATAAGTCCTTCTGGTATTTTCGGGAGCAGTGCAATCCGTGATATTAAAATTTAATAGTGCCTGACTTTTGTTTGCCCAATCAGTCGCCCTACCCATGCTATTCCCAACTGAATTGTTGGAATGATTGTTGGTACTTTTAACAATAAAACCAGCTTACTGTTTCTTTTTTTTTTGTTGACGCTACATAAGAGAACAACACCATTTTAGGATTTAACTATCCGACCACTAATTTACTACTTACACGATTAATTTTAAATAAGTCAATTATGTAATAAATAAATTATATTATTGGTTCCAAAATTTCTACAATCATTGACTTCTCCTGTTGGCTATTTGAATGATATCTATAAATGAGTGATGAGCTTAATAATTATCATGTATACATAACCTTTAGTAGTATAAGTCAATATGTCTTTCTTTTGTTTTATGAATCCTGTAAGAGAATTAGACAAGAGATAGGTTCAGCAGACATGTATTGCAGTGATCAGCTGTACAATGATGTTATCTTGCAACAGATACCGATCATAGACCAAGAATAAAAAAGAGGTTAAGAGTGAGAGTAACTAATACCACACAAACAAAACAGGCGATATAATCAACATCAGAATTATAAGTTCTGTCACGAGATCATATTAGTATAATGAAAATTAACTAGCACTGTAAGAAATAGAATAACTCAATTATTAGACTCACTAGCACTTAAGACATTGCGGATTTAGCGCATATACTATTATTAACAGACAATAGCTATGGGGAAGAAAAGCTCTTTTTAGCCAAATAGGCAACAAAATAATCCTTTAACAAGGCTTTCCTAATTTTGTAACTTTCGGGGGAAGTACATTACCATGGCTTAGTGCATGTACTGAGAGCCATGTCTAGTTGTCTGAGACGATTTTTAATAGGTTGTTTTAATAAGCCTTTCTTGTGGGATTTGTGTTTCTAGATAAAACAACAATGTCTACCTCCAGTCCAATACGCCACACGCACGACTTTTAACAGAACATAAGTCTTTCCTAATTACTTATTATGAAGTTCATTCAGAGAAGCTAATGCCTTGTAAAACTATAAATCTCCCTTTTTTTCCCCCTGTCAAGTACACATCTTGATTTCTGCTAAGTGCCTTCACAAAAACATGATGATTGATCCATATGTATATAAATAATATATATTATAGGGTGTGTTATTCATTGTGCACCGACTCAAATACATGTAATTGGTTAGCGTAATCAGTATTTTACAACAAGTTGATTAGCATATACCCTATACAGAGTCCGCAGATGTCACTTCTTGCAGATGAATAAATTCATATATGTGTCTCTGATCTACATGCATATCCATTTTCTGCCAAAATTTTGTCTGTGGACAAAGGAGTTTCCAATCATCTCTGCAAATCCCTCTTAATATTGTTATTGATTTCTAAAGAAAAAAAAAAAAAATTTAGATGGACTCTGAACCACATATGCTATACTTTGCATCAAAGCAGTACCATATAAGGAGTGCACTGTAAAAGGAGGAAAGGTCAAGTCGGTGTGATGATTTAAATTCTTGCTTTGCAAGACATTGATTTGCAAGGGAACCCTGTACTTCATGAGCTATAATTATCAATCACTTCTGATGCAACCCCATATGTTGAATAACTTGAGATATGAAAGACTAAGGATGTGAATTTATTAAAGTATTTTGATTGGCAAAATACTCTTTCCAAAAATGCTAGTGTTACACATTCACATCCTTGAACTGATCTTAGTAAATATTTTTATACCAAGATCAAACCCAGAAGGGCTGATTTTTTGCTGTCTATTTACACATGGAAATCTTCTAAAGGCTAACTCTAGTGCTTAGTTGTTCATTAAGTAAACATTATCAGAGTCAGTCCACCACTCTACAACAATAATTTACTGAATGATACTCAGAAAATTTTCGTGGTCAGCAAAGTCTTAATTGATACGTGAGATAGATGTTTATTTTAAGGGGACCCAATAATGTAGCAAGCAACTTCATAGACTCAACATGGCAAGGGCGAACCTTGAAGTTCATGCAAATAAAATAAATTCTGTGAACCTTCTTCTTGAATGGACCATATTAATAACACATTTCAAACTTCAATCATTTGACAAGGGTGATAGTCTTTTGGTTTGTTTGAAGTTTTTCCATCTCCAGGTGATTTTATTATCTTGATCTTATTTGTTTATTTGCGTAGAACTGCCTATTTCCTCTCAAAAATACTTCCAAATAAAAAAGAAGAAAAGCACAACAAGATGTTGACATCCAGTACGTGTTGGAAATCAATTATGTTCTTTATCATTTATATTTCTTTATGTTCCCGACAGATTTCCTTATATAGCAAATAAACTTAATAGCAATTGTGTGAAATCAGGTTGAATGCTTTCTGGGTTCAAGTAATTCAGATTTTGCCAATCTAGGCTTTAAACTGTTAAGATATTGGTTACAAAGGGCTATTCCTTTAATACAACGAGGAAAAAAAAGTTCAAAGCCTAGGAATTTATTATTTCCTCATTTAAGGCAATAGAAATTGTAAAAACACAGTTGCGTTTAATTTTTTGCTCATTCTCTTAACACTACTTAAAATTATCAGATGCTAAGCGCGAAGAAATGTCCCTCATCAAAACAAAAGGAATGGAAATATGCATGCATTATTATTTTATTCGCAATATGTTTTCTTTGAAATAGCAAAAAGAATTAAGGCAAAAAAAAAAAATAACAATAACAAAAAAAAACAGAAAACTCTTCTTTTTTTTTTTTTTTTAACTAAGAGGTGAACTGGATATCCTGCCCATAGACTCCAAAACTTTGCTCTCTTAACTCAAGTTCTTTCCCTGTAGTTTAGAAATCTACACTCTTGAATCTAAAGTTGTAAAGCGAGATTACCAACAATCGAGCGATTTACCTTCCTTTGGTCATTAATTAGGCACTAAATTTTCTGGTGTAAATGACAAATGACTGACTCGCCATGTATTGCAAGCAGTTAGAAATAAGAGAATTGGCCTCCACCACCAACACTCAAACACTAACCATTCACACCTTGTAAATAAATACGTGACTGCTGATAGCAATTAATATAGCATATAAATACACAGAAAGGATGCAGTGTTTTTCATTCCATGTAATTGACTGCAACATTATATAAGAACAGAGAAGCCTCAAATTAATAAGTTGAAGTTTCACAGAGCACACAAAAATACTACATTGAGTGACATCAACAGCATCAACATATGATTTTAAGAAAAAGTATTCATTTTTGTTCCCATGTATACCTGTCGCATCCAACGCCTGGTAATGGCATGCATCCATCAGTACTAAGTTCAATAAATGGTCTTACTTGAAAGAGATCTGTTGATGCCTAGTAAATAAAATAACTGTCAAATAATCAGTAATTATTTAAATATTTATCTGAGATGACCACGTAATTTACCCGCGTTATCATCACTACTACCTGTAACCGCCCATTAGTACAACCCAAGCACCAACCAGTGCCACACGAAACGTGCAACAAAAAACAAACATACACGTATCATCAGCAAAAATAGGAAATAATAAAAAAAAAAAAAAAAAAAAAAAAAAAAAAAAAAAAAAAAAAAAAAAAAAAAAAAAAAAAATAAAAAAAAAAAATTTTAAAATGCTTAAACATTATCATTTCGAATGAATCAATAACTAGTGACCTTTTCTTATATTTTTTTAACATGAAGCAAATGAGGGTGTTCCTTTGTGCTTATTGGTACTAATGTACGCTGAAAACTCTCCGGCACTGCAGAGCACTTAGCAATAGAATTAGTTTTATAAGTTTTTGTCTCGTTAATGATATTGGTTTATTTTATAAGCCCTCTAGTTCATATAGCCTACAAAGGAGTATATACATGCAGTACTGTCGATAAGTACCTCTTTGATTTGTGTTTAAATCAATCATTTTAATCCATATCATCAACCTCCTATCTAAATTAACAGAACACCTCGGTCCATCTTAATACCATATCTACATCTTTCGCTTTGCCTCCTTCATTCCTGAAAATAAAAACTACCAATAATGCAATGTAGAACAATTGTATTCCCGTCTACTTAGAAAAATAAAAAATTGAGAAGGTGAGTTTAAGGAATGAACTACCACCACAAGTCATACTATAAAGGAGGTATAAAACGGTTTTCGAACTTAATGAAAAAAAAATCAATTGCTCACAGAAATGAACTCAAGGAAGTGGAAACCTAAAGAGAAAAACAGCACAAACATCTTGATAGAATAAAACTATGGTTATATACTCATGTTTTTTTCTCTATCATGGAACCCAACTGCAAACAAACAGCGAAAGATTACTCAGTCAGAATTTCGAAACCTCTATTGTCTTGTTGTAAAGTTTCTAGATTTGGTTAGTCCTACGTCTGTTTGACTCCTCATGATACACTTTTTTTTTTTTGATGTATATATTACTCCTCTGTGCAAGGGGGTACAACCTCGGTATGTGATACATTGGTCCGCCTTCCTTCACCCAAGATGAAAGCACAATCGCAAATTGTTCAGCTCAGTTGCTTTTGTCTTGTAAGTTTTCTTCCTCAGTTTAATATTCTATAGCACTGAACTTTAACAAACACACAAAAAAAAAATTAAATTTTCACTAAGATTGCCTTACTATTCTCCTTATCTATTCTCCCTTACATTGAGATCCCCATGAACCTTGGAGAGATCGAAAAACAGGTACCTTTTATAATGGTTGTACTTTTAGCTATGTCTGGGTTTATTTTTGCAGGTGTTTTGTTTCGAACTGCTTTTGTTTGCTGGTTTTTATTACAAGTCAAATAATTAAACATAGAAATCTGGCCCAACATGCCAACCACATCCCTCCTGCAACTTCCTTTGTAGATAATGATACCCTACGGGAGCAACAAGCGCGCTTTGCTACTGCATGTAAATTAAACAAGATAATTGAATGTATTTTGTTCCCTTTTACCTTTGTGATATTTCTGCAATACTAATCCATCTCTTTTGTTCACACAAGGAGAATGTGGAGAGGTGTTTACTCGCTTGTCAGAGGGCCCGTCCTAATTTAAAACATCCTTCAGTAATTATGATAAGCCAGAACGTAAATTGCCCCCAGTACAGCACTTCAGCAGAGCTCTCTGGTTGAAATTACAAATCTAACCTTGAACTTAGAAAGAGTGTGAGTTTATTGTCAAAATAACCTGGGTCCCCGGCTTCCTGCACCATAGTGATATCCCTGTTCGTCAGAGGTCGATATATCTAGTTAGGCGAAAATAACTTTCTCCATTGTTAAGATAACAACAAAACTCAAAGATTGTAATCACACCCAGCCACCGTTTGGCAGCACAGGAGGCTTGAATCTTGTGGTCACCGTGGAAAAATCATTTGACTTTTCTGTGTCCAGATAGAAAAGGAACACAATGTTTTCAGCTATAATGAAAAATGAAATGTGAAGCCTTTTCTTTGGCAAATTACCCTTGCAATGACTTACTGCTTTAGGTAGGAGGAATTTTTTGTTCCAAACAATATGAAGAGGTGTTATGGAATGTATTCTTTTCTGAACAGGTGACTAATTTAATTAAAAGAATTTTTATTTTATTGTAGAGTCACATTATCACTACTTAGGGCTTGGAGGGACCTCTGAAAATCATCAAGACCATGTTTAAAGCAGAATTAATTTCAGCAGGCTGCTCACTAGTCTGTGGTGGTTCCATTTGGTGATTAATATACTCTAAGAGACAAGAGAACCTTCTTTTCAATATCTCTGTGCAAATTTGTATCCACTACATCAGTATACCGTGAGGTTCAGCAGCCGGGACGTTCGTCGAAGAGTAATAGAACTACATTGAATCATTGATTATCACATTTACGTTGAAAAGAGACCGCATAATCTTCTTTTCATTCTCCTTTATTATACAATACCTTATCAGAATTCAGAGTAATATAATATAATGGTCAGTTGCAGACCAAAAGTCTATAAAGTTAGTTTTCAAAAGGTAGGTCTTGAGGCCCATGTCAAACTTCTCTATAAATTTCTTCCACACTTCATCCCCAGGAAATTGCGAAATCAAGTTCATTCAATCATAATTGCAAAGATGAAGGAATAAAAAAAAATTAACATGTTCTTTTTAATGCAAAACCTATCAAAAATTTTCCTTACTGTAACAACCAAGTGGAAATCCAATCAAACTTATGTTCTATATTTCTTAATAAAAATAAATCTATCTTACCGAAAAAATCTAAAAGTACAACAGTGTTTTCCTAACCATTTGAACCCAACTAGAGGTGTGGCAGAAACATAAATATTGAACATATCATATTAGGAACTAACTTCAAATACGTCTTAACTTCAAAGGTTCGGCAAGAAAAGATGTATTTGTATGGCTATTTTTGATGATGTAGAACCACGACCTCCATTATAAAATTTCAGTCTCCAGAACCATCAGTATAATAAATTAAAAACATGTTTGCATTGGCAAAGATCTCTCATTCATAAACTTCAAAGAATGATAAACTTCTAGTCTAAATAATCTGATACAGTCAAGAATCTTGCAATAATTTATTACCTTCCCATATATATAGCCCCAAATGTATTTGTTTCTTTTTCAAAATATACAAAACTATTCCCTTTTTCCTAGGCTGGATTGGATAACATCATTTAATGTGTAAATTATAAAAGAAAATGATATCCGAAACAACAGGATAACAAATCAGTTGCATGTGAATATTCAATGTAACCTGAGCTAGAGACAAAATGACATTATATAGAATAATTATTGAATAAACTCCAAAACTTAATCCCTTAAAGCCATATAAAAACAAATTTTTCTATTTAAAGTGGCTGGGGTTGGCTCTGTCCCTTATTCCCTTCTATCCTGTACTTTTTCCCTTCCAACAAGAGAGTTCCTTCCTCTCCACTGTTGCTCTTAATTTAATAATTCCTATAATTTGAGTTAAGAGGAATTTTCCATTTCATATGTATATATCTGACAAATGAAAACTGCGCACTTAGAATTAATCTTGGAGAAAATTTATTATGATAATTTCATGGTACAACATACGAACATTTGCTATTCGTAGTGTTCATAAAGGTATACCTGAAAAAAGGGGAGAACTGAATTAACCCAGTCCGAGATTGGCGCCCCCTCCTGGATCAATAATATTATTAGATAATAAAAGTAATGACGATCTAGTAAGATATAGAAGGGACTGGTGCTCCAACAACTGGCACGGGGACCTGAGTCCTTAAAAAAGCAAATCAGGTCAAGACATGAATTTCGTTTCTAACTGACAGTCTCCAACAGAGTTATATACTCCGATTTATCTTAACCTTGATGAAAACGATCCTGCATTCCGTTTATATCTGAAATGTGTCTCAGTTAGGGACATCTAGGTTTTAAATCTTAATCTTATTAAATCAGTATCTATAGAGGTCTCGTCTTGGCTTAGTTCATGGGTCAGTCGCTAAAGCACGAGATGAAAACCTTTCGACAATTAATCATTGGCGCCGCAGAAAATGAAAGTTAAGGTATTTAAGATGTTTGTAAAATACACTGAAATGATAGAGTAAATATTATAAATGCGAATCACTTTTAGAGTGAATTTAAATACTAACTACACAAATGTGAGATCAATAAAGTTGTAATTGTGTTTGTTCTCACGATACAAGTCCATTATTTTAATCAATATATTAAATTTATATGGAGGATAATGCCCGGAAAGCGCCCGAAACCTAACAAGAAACTCTTACTCCTTACACAAAGCTCTTCTCTGCATGAGGTTAGGGTTTTTCCTTTTCCTCCTCTGCTTCTACAATCTGAAGACAAGATAATATTTTAGTCAAACTGTTATATCTTTCGCAGTAAAAAGAATCTGTTTAATATATATACATTACATTGGGGACCAAACAAGGATCCCAATCTGACAAAAATTCTTAAATGTTCTGTTGTTGCTTTCAGGTTCATATTAAGTCATTTGTAGTGGAAATTTGTTCTAGGATTATCTTCCCGCTTTGTGAATCTCAAGTTATCCCTATAGGCTCAAATAACTGCATGCTTATAACATAGCAGAAAGAAGCAATTCTCTTGTACCTTTTTCTGAATAGCTAAAAATCAATCAACAGATCTACAAATCTAAAACTCTCCAACGTCAACACCCCAAAGATTGCCCTTCTATATATTTTCATTGTCTTACTTTATCAAGACTTCGCTTTTTCTCCCCTCTCCTCCTCCTGAAAATGTGTGTGTGTGTGTTATGCACAGAAATATTAAAAAATACAAGAAATGGAATTTGCAAAAATCAGATTGTAAGGGTTCTTAGAGTAGATTTAGTACCAGGTTATAGTCAAATGACCTGTTTAAGACTGCCAATACCTGAGAGTAGTTGTCCCAAAAACCAAATCAAGAGACCAAAACTTAAGCATAATTATATCATCTTACATTGGGTTCTCATCTTCTATTTAGTTAATATATGTTTCTCCCCAATTTTGAATTAATATTGTCCGCCACATTACTACCCGCCGTAATTAAGAAAGTTTTTTTTTTTAAATGAATACTATGACAATTAATTAAAATGGTAAGTTTACATTTGATGAGATTTTAAGTTGCCCCTGCCGCGAAGCATGGAACCACACTCTAGTGACCTCCAGGCACTGAGACACTATGAACCAGCAGGATCATCAGAGTATTCAGTGAACTATGAACGTTCACTTAAGGCGTGATCCGCCCATACATTCTATCCCCAAATTAGGAAAGACCTATCAAGCATGATACTGCTCCGGCCAGCAATATGGTCGCGTCCTGAGAAAATCACTCCAAGTGCCTTATATTTCAACACAACATAGATCATTTTAAATTGCTTGATCGTTAATTTTCTTCCCATTATTTATTATTCAGTTTTACATCCCATAAACGTAAAAAAAAAAAGGTCATTTTCTCGTTAACAAGTCTAAGAAAAGAGGTCTCCTTGAATAATATATGACAATATAAGACATCCAAGGTTAAATGCACATTGTGAAACTATTTTGCCTGTAGAAAATGACAATATAATCTATCATTTTAAAAAATTGAATAGTTGTTCAGCTCATATTTAAATGGATCTCGTGCAAGCAACCATCTATAATCTATAACATTGCTGTAAATAACACACCCCCCTTAAAGACTCAACACCTTTTTAAATAGTGAATAGGAATAAGACAAAAATACTTGGAAAAAATCTCAGTGACATGGGAAACAGCTGATTACTGCACACCAGATGAGATATAATTATGCGCAGACTAAAGCAATAATCTTCTTCAATATACCAGATACAGGGAACAAAAATCCTGGGCCGCAACAAACTGTGGTACATCCACATAATCTACAAAATGACTGCCTCGCTTTTGAAATTAAATATAATAGCAATAATATATTGCAATGTGACAATACATAAAAAAAATAAAGTAAAACGTACAGCACAAATTTCCTGAAGGAAAGACATGCCGCGCCAGACTTCCTCAAGACCTGCTGATTAGATTGAGCCCTGCCACATCATCACAAGACCCGAACCACCACCCACTTTGTCTTCATTCTCTACCTCTGTACCTTTCCCTTCAGAGCAAGCCCTTGAGCAACAAATGTAACATGAAGAAAACTCACACAGTACACACTCCCAAACCCAAACATCGCCACATGCTATTCCTTAAATTAGCAACGCGACTATCCCACCCACACAGAATACATAACAATCGATTGAGACATAGTTCAAGGAATCTGGCAAGCTCAAAGCTACTCCATCTAAGTATTTAAGACAAAAAAAAAAAAAAAAAAAAATCAAAAAAAACCAAAAAAAAAACCTGATTCTTGATATTATGATTGAGGTGACTATATAATATTCCCTTGAGATTTAGAGCAAATGGTTTCTCTGTTTATCTAATTAACAATTATATTTGTAAAATATGATTTAAAGGTAATAAATATATAAACCAATATAGTGTACGAGTAAACATTTAGATCGGATTACGTAATGTTCAAATAACATAAAACAGTCCTACATTAATTTGCATATAGACAATAATAGCAAAACATTGTTCACCTCACCAGTGGTTGCCTGTGGGGAGCCAGCGTCGGATGTACACTATGTCGCCATTACATTACAATAAACATTTGCCACCCTTGCCATATATGAATATCCAGAGTTCGGATAAAAGGGGTTGTATACCGTGCCATAACTCGCAAAACTCTTCATGAAGATCAACACGCCTTTGCCATTCTCTTCCTGTGCTCCTCGACGGCCCTCGCAACACACTTATTTATCTTTTCGCTCTACTTCTTCGCACTTCTTCATTCTCTCTTCTTCCTCACCACACCATTTTGTCTTAACAGCCCATACTTCTCTCTGTCTCTCCTGACCGTACCTCACCTGCCGATTGCGCAAACACCACTCACTCCCGGAAGCCCCACACCACCTCCCACAGCCGCTCCTCGCCTCTTAGCCACACACCAGGCCCCATCTGAACACCCAGCCGGCACCCGCATTCGCCTCTTTTCCACCACAGCTCTCCGTTCTCCCATTCTTTTTTTTTCTTCTTGCCCTCCTTCGGACAGATTGGCCTTTCTGCGGCGCACAACACTGTCCCTTTCTGCATCTTCCACAGATCCGAACCACGGCCGCCCAGCCACGCCAAAGGACACCATCTGCCGGCAGACGCCTTTTCCAAATCGGCACCAATAACGGCCAAGACCGGCCCCACGAACACCAACCACGCCGCTTCACACTTCTCTTTTCTTTCAGTGCGGCTCGCTTTTTCTGTCTCACACTCATGCTCCGCAAAACGACCAACTCGCTCACAAATCACAGCCCCACCAAAGAACAATCCCCACCCCACAAAACCACCAATATTCACCGAAACTTCTCCAGCCACCGCTGGCGCCCGAACAAATCCTTTGCACACGCCACCAACACGACAAACTATTTGCTTTGCGCGTTTCTTCTCACGCGCAATCGCTCTCCATCCCTTTTCCAGACCCCCATCCTCCGCGCACCGCACCACATCTCTTCGCGCCCAAACTTTACCCCACCTCTTGACACTCTTTCTCTTGCCTACCACCGCTTTTTCGACATGCAGTTCTCCCCCAACCCATTCTCCCGGCCAACCACCTTCACACACACGCTCACCAAACATATGGCTTCTCTTTCTCTTTCCGCAGGCCCGGGGCCCCATCCAATCCGCACAAGTTTCCCGCTCTCCGCTCCTCCACCACCAGCTCACATCTCTGGCCCTTCCTCGGCTTTCCCACACCCCCTGCCTTTTCTCATTCCCTTCTGCTACGCTTGCCACTCCCAAACGACAACCACCTCCTCTCACTTCTTGCGGACTTTGCCAGTCTCCTCTCCACACCACCTCTCACCAAACATTTCAGCCAAATCCGGTTCTTCTTCCCTGCCACGGCCCAAGCCCGGCCACCCACGCGCGGCCCACACATCCTTTCCTCACCCTCTTCTGGCCAGTCGAACCAACAGCAAAACACTTGCAGCCGCCACACCACTCTTCTCTCTTTCACATCCCATCGCCCCAGCTTTCCGCGTTTTCTCCTTCGCCGCCCTCTCCTCGCGCCGGTCTTCCAACAGCCCGCACTCTTTCCGCTCTCTCAGCGCCTCCTCCGCGAACCGCGCCAGCCCTTCCCGCCCATGATAGCTGCACAACCCAGTCCAGAAGTTTGTGGACAAATACCTACAAAAATAACGAGTATTTTATATGGATGAATTTTTCTGGACAAAGAAAATTGGAGATGAGCTTGCGTTTTTACACGGAATAGTCTGTCACCCAGCAAGCCAGGAAAATATAAAAAATTATAAGGTACAAGTGAGACAATTAGCAAATCTCCAAGGTGTACGACATTCTTAAGAACAACCTGTAAATGAAAATAAATAAATAAAGGTAATTTAGAAAAAATATATGGTATAGAAAAATGAACAAAACTCTCACCTAATAAAGTGTGCTGTAATGCTGCCTGGTGCATTTATTTGCTGGTGAAGAAGGAGAGTCATTCACCACTGCCCCCTCTGTGCTCCAGAGAAATGCAAGGAATATAACCAAGGCCAAAGGGAGCAGCTCTGGGAGCAAAATCAGACACAGGCACCAGAAATACCCAAGGGGACAAATGCCAGCACAGTGACTGAGCTAAAAAGATCTCAACCTCAGTCATCAGTGCTTATAGAACACAGTTACAAATTAATTTAAATCAAAATGGAAGCAGGTGGGGTACTCCACAAGGAGTCAGGAGAACATTTTTATATCCTCTGCCTTCATACAGACCTTTTTCTGTGAATTAAGCTGGACATTTTTTTCTCTGTGTGTCTTGTTCTAGCTTACCTTTCTTTTCTTTGGCCTTTGCAGACAAAGTCAGCCAATCCCTAGGCTGTGTCTGATTATGGAGTATGAAATCCATTGGTACAGTCTCCAGACACTGCTGCAATAGGAGATCTGTCCATTTTCACATAGTGCTTTGGTTTGGAATTGAGTTGTCTTTACTTCATTTCTCCAGTACTACTCTGTCCCTCCAGCAGTTTTTTGACTGCTAGAGAAGCTTCTGTATAGCATTTTATCGAACCAGAATGGGTCAAATAAAAGAAAAAAAAAAAGTTCTTTTTTCTCATTTCATAAAAAATATATCATCATCCCAGGGATGAGGCCTGCAGGACACATATTACCATGAGAGACTTAAAAGGGCTCGGTCTGTTTGCCTTATTAAACAGAAGGTTGGGGGCTGGCTTCTTTTCTGAGTTTAAATACCCCAGGGGAAAGAGAGATGTGGGCAAAATCTTTGCTGCAGCCAGCACTGAAACAAGCAGCAATGCCTGGAAGCTGAATTAAATTGCAGTTGAAGCCCATTCCTACTTGAGAAGAGGCTCAGCCTTTTCTGCAATGCTTGACCACTCCAGCGTGCCACCCCGGAAACTTCAAATCCTCTTCTTTCTTTGAGGGGTGAAACTGTAGAAGTGAAACTGCAGAGCCTTTGTGTTGCTCTGAAGGAGGTCTGATTATTTAATTGTACTTTAAAGTCTGAAAATATCATATATTATTATGTCTACATGCAATGTACATTTGAGACTCTGTTAATGAGAAAAATACTGAAATAGGCTATAAATTTGTTGACACCTCTGTTTCTTAATCTTTGAATAGAGAGACCCATAATAAATAAACAAACAGGTTCAATCTGAAGCTTAATGAGTCCAAACCATCAAAGTGTCTCAGTGGAAAGAGCTCCTTACTGGGATCATTATTGTTATTGCTGCAAGCACAGTCAGAGAGGTCAAAATTTACCACATTTTTCTTTGTGGGGGAGAGCTTTTTGCTTTGAGGGAGATATCTGGGAGTCTTAGAAAGCAGATCTACACACTGTTAAGAAACTCACTCTGACAGGCTATATAAAATGGGTAATTTGGTTTTTTTTTTTTTTTTCCAGCAACAAAGCAGCAGCTTGCTTCCTATAAGCACAATGGTTCATAAAACACCTTTTGATGACTGCTTTATCTGATAACCACAATTACTTGCAATGGCAAATGGACTGTGACATGTTTATATGTTAGGAGAACTAACCAGAGCCAGATATGATCTACATTACCTCTAAAATACTCTACTTCTCTTCTTTTCCTAGTGTTGCCTGTCTCCAAAAATCTGAAAAGAGGGGTGGGGTGGGGGGAGATTAGACCTAGGAAAATACCCTTCATCTTAATGCATCAGGAAGACTGCACAAAATAAAAGAAAATATGGTGAAGATTAAACCTTTTCTGATAAAACACTTAATATTGCTGCCTAATTGCTTAATTTTATTGCATTTTTCAATAATATGCATGACAGCACACGGCCAAATAAACTGGAGCATCTTTTTGACCTTTGGCTGGTTGATTAGGTTTTCTGTGGGTGACTGACGACTGTCATTGATTTCAAAGTGACTCTGATGATGATGTATGTGTGATATGTGGCTTGATTTTCAAAAACGCCTCTTGTTGGCCTCACTCTAAGTATTACAGGTCAATAATACAATTGTAGTGAGAGCAAAGTTAAGTCAGTGATGAGTAAATGAGAGAAAAAAAAAAATCCATGCACAGTAGATTTTGAGATTGTTTCTTCCAGGGAATACTTAGAAAACATCTTCTATCTGGAAAAGGCAGTTGAACTTGACCTTTGAAAATTAGGACAAGTCAGAGGTTTGCCAGTTAAATAATTGAGTTGGGACACTCAAAATAGTTATTTTTTAACGTATTGACCAAGATAGGAAAATAATAATAATTAAAAAAGAAAAGAACTAATAAAAAGTAATATAACACTCTCAAAATGCACATTAAATTTTGCTTCAGCAACAACCAGAAATTGAAGTGATAGTTTCATGGACCTGAGCTCACCTTGAATAAATTTGAGGGGAACTACATCATTCAGAAGCCATCGTATTTTCTGAAGAATGGCTAGACTTGATAATTATTTTAACAGACTGCTGCTTTCTACCACAAAATTAAAGGAATTATATTACTGGGTATGCATCAGACACTGTGGTTAATCGGTACATTTATGAATCTCTGGGCACCATGGAACAACACTGTGCAGCAAGGACTGCCAAAGAATTTACCCTGCTTGGGTGATGGTTTGTAAATTTACCTTTCAAAAGATGTGAGTATATTTCGGCATCATAGAATCACTGAAACTCACTGAACCATCCTAAGCAACTCCAGCAGAATTTGCAGAAATGCTGTGAAAACATCCTGACATGGATCCTTGTACATTTCAGCCCTGGCCTCATTATAATTCCAACATTCCCTCCAACAAAACCTGCCCAGCTTTGCCAAATTCTGCCAACATACGGTGTTTTTGTTGCAGAGACCCAGATGAAGTGCCAAGCTTATTCCTGTGGGTGACCCATGCAAAACGAGGTTGGAATGAGATGAAAATACTCCAATACCCCATTTAGTAGATAGAAGGGTAGGTAGGACATCCAACCCAAGGGTTAAATATAAAGATGGGGATTCCATTAACTCCACAGGTAAACAGGTGTGACATTGTCCCATGCTTCATTAGGGCCTCACCTTTGTTGCCACCTTCATTGTGGTCACCAGTGCAGCTGGAATGCTCAATTTAATACAGATTATTAATTTTATTTTTAAGGATGACAGTACAGATTGAAATGTATTTTGTTTCCTTCTGTCTAATCCTCATTATCCAAATAAGCTTTGTATATTTATCATTAGATTTGACAGGTATTATAATAACACACCATCGAACATGTTGATATAAAACTTAATTTGATATTTACAGAGTGCTCTGAACTTGAAGGGAGATGTGCTGCACAGCAACATTCTATGTAGTATATGGATGTGTTCTAGAACAAAAAAGAAAAGAATGCTAGAAATCTTCTCACAAATTTTTGTCTCTTCAGTCTGCACATTCTTATATATTTAAAGTTTAAAAAAAAAAAAACAAACCCAGCACTTAGTTTAAGAAAACAAAATCACACATTATTTATCTGTCCTATGTCTTAGCAAAAACAAAATGCAGCCAGTGGCCCAAATAAGCCTGACACTATGTCACAACACAGAAAAATAATATATTTAAATAACTTAAATGATAGTTGTTGGATATATCTGTTAGCTTGTTCTGCCATTTTTTAATTCATTTATTGTATAATGGAATTCAGTGTAGTCTCATGAGAATGACATTATAACTGTGTTGCCAGAGGCAAACAAACATGGTACAGATGCTTAAGGGAGATAAAAAATAAATGCTAATATTTTACTGATGTTAAAAAAAAAATTAAAAAAAAAGGAGAGTGAGCGGTGTTCAGAGATTTTTTTCATTGTTGAAAGACTGCTTCTCACATCTATGGGGCAGTTGCAGTTTTAAACACGCAGATTTTATTTCCATGGGTTTTAGTGCCGGGGAATGTGACAGAGTTGTTTCTGACAGATTGCCCTGAGCGTATATCTGATCTTTCCAACTGCTGCCTCTACGGTTCACTGAGAGGAGATCACAAGGCCTGGGGTTGGCAGGTGGCGATGCAAAGCACACAAACCACAGGGTTGTCTTTCACGGCTTTTATTTTTTTTTTCCCCCTTTCATTTTTATTTTTTTTTTATCCCCCCCTCCTTATAGCTCACTTTCTACAATTTGGCCTTTCCCTCTCCCCATCTGCTCTATCCCCATCTCCAAAACAAGGCAAACCCGTGCAGTTAATTGAGGAGGAGCCTCAAGGCGTTGGATTATCGGAATCAAAGCAGCGCTGCCAACCAGCATAGGTCACAAACCAGGGCCCCCCATCGTGCTGGGAGCCAAATCCAGGGTTATTCTCAGAGTGGGGTGTCTGGAGCAGCACAGCTTTATGGCTCCTTGCCATCGAGCATTTAGTCTCTGTCAGCTCGGTGTTTTCACACGGAAAGCGATGCCGTTGGACTATTTTCACCCGATGTAGCTGGGAAGTTATAATCACACATTAATAAAAATAGGGACAGACATCCAGCATTTCATAAATCAGCCTTTTCTCCACTGTGTTCTGCAGAACCGTAACAGATGGGTTAGTTGAGATGGGCCAACAGAAATGGGTGATTTACTGGCAAAAAAAAAAATTATGACAGCTGGATTGCACGCATATAAAACCATGCGTGCTCTTAAATTTAAGTAACATTTTAGGAAGGGGGGATTTGGTTCTGATCCCACGAGTTGAAACTGGATCTAGCCCTAAGAATATTAGGCATAACCCTTCAATTTGCTGATCCTTAACTTTTTCATTAATGACCTAGGCATAAAAATGCAGGAGCATTCTGACAGAATTTGCTGATAACACAAAGTGGGAACATTTTCTATCTAGAAGAGACAGGATTATTGTAGAGGAAAAGCTGTGTGACCCAGAGGAGTGATATAAGTGGAATTAAATGCAATTGCAAAAAGTGCAAGGCCATGTCCTTAAGGACTAATAGTAAGGCTGTTTACTATAACGCATCAGTTGGGAGACAGGAAAGAAATCTTGGCTATTTCAACCACTTGAAGGGTGATTATAAACTAAAAACATCATGAAATTGTGCATAAAACAAAAACCCAAGAGGTATTTGGTGTGATTTGTTTATGAGGGAAACATTTAAGATATTATAAAAAGATACAAGTAAAAACTCAGTTAAGATTAACTGTGGCTGCTTATGGATGATGATGTCAAATTGGAACAGATGAAGAGCATGTGTATCAGGCTGGTCCTATCAGAGAAAATTAGACACAATTTAATGCCTTTAGCCTAGATAAATGAAAGCAGAGATGTGAAAAAGTACACACATGTACTGATTAGAAGAGGAGGAATATAATGACTCGTGAAGAAGAACCCTTTAAAATAAAAGGCAATGACTGAAAAAATATCTAAGTGCAGTTTTCTGACAAAGAATACATTTTGTCTGAAAAATCAGTGATGATTACTGATCACCTCATGACACTACAGGAGCTTCAGTTCACTAATTAAATGGAACACAAACCTCTTCTCTTCTCTTCTCTTCTCTTCTCTTCTCTTCTCTTCTCTTCTCTTCTCTTCTCTTCTCTTCTCTTCTCTTCTCTTCTCCTCCTTTTGTCCCTCCCTCCCCTCCCCTCCCCTCTCTTCCTAGAAAGACGAAACATTTAAAAAACTGTAAATCCTACTGTGGATTGAGCTCT
>VKON01000208.1:29462-46573 GCA_009741485.1 Malurus cyaneus samueli
CGTCAAATTTTATAACATCTATTATTAAATTCTTCCTCTGCCTCCTTCTGTCAAACAGTCGTTTCAGCATGTCTTGGACAAATTCACTGACCAGGAGACAGACTGCATAGTGAAGGAGAGGAGAGTTCTATTCATTTCTTTTCACGCCAAATTGAAGTGGTGTTCCGTTCTGCTGCAGCTGGATTGGGAATGTGTTTAGATGTGAAAACTGCATGCCAGTAAATGTGTCTTGCACTCAAAACGTTGTGAAGCATGTGGAGCTGTTGAGGACAAACACTCTTTATGCACTCGGAACTTTTTTTTGACCTTTTTATTCCATGTTGGAAACTCAATTAGCTAGGCAAAGGGGGATTTTCAGAGTTTAATTGCAGTTGTGTCCTCAGGGTTTGAAAATGAGACATTTGGAAACACATATTGGTCTGTCCGAGATTTCCATCCGTGGATTCTAATATGGTGATCTTTCTGAATACAGTCTTGCAGGCCTATGACAAAATGCACAAATGGACCTGGCTCTTATAATCCATTGAAAAAGAAGAGGGCTCTCATAAATATCCCATATTTTTTCATCAATTTCATATTCTATCAAGTTTAAAAATGTCCGCCTGAATTATATGACGAATAGGTGATAACGATCAATCCATTTAGTTAATAGATGACGTCTGCAAATATTTCTAGTAATGAGATTTTTGACAAACTTCACTGAATCAATACTCAGAATGTTATAAGGCCTCTCAAAATTTTGAATTCACCCAATTTCCAGCCATTCCCTAGCAAAAAAAAAAGCTGAAACTGGCCATGGAACCATATTGGCTATTATCGCAATTGACTCAGTCTCTCACACCTGTCTCCTTGCATCCGTGAGAGCGTCACTTGTGTACAGGATAAAAACAATCCTCAACTCCAGAGTTCTAGAATGCCATATTGCTCACTGGCCACTGCCCTGATTAACTTAGTTATAGTTATTAGATCACAAGCCAACTCTCCACACGAGATAGGATGCGAGGAGTAAAAATGTGTCATTATAACTGGCTATAGTGTTATACAATGAAACTTTTGCAATCACCCATGCATCTTCCCGAAATGATTCATTTCTGAATAGAAAGTACGCCAAAACCAAAAAGCGAATATTATAGACTATTGCAGGTCCGAGCCAATTTGGTGATTAAATCCAAGGATATAGATACCAACATTCCTTCTCCTCATGCGCTCTTCTTTCTGTTCACTGACCTTCGGCGAGCCTGAGGACAGATACCGTCCGAATCAGGAGAGACCATGAGGAGCCTTGATTCGGACGGGGAACATCACGAGTTCTGGGATAGAGCGAGAGGTGTTCTGTGCTGTGTGCGCATTGTGTTCTTGAATCTGCCAGCAACATGCTCGCAAAGATGCTGTGTCTGTCACCGTTGTCTGCCTGCAGACTGGATCTGGGAATGTGTTTAGATGTGAAAACTGCATGCCAGAATAAATGTGTCTTGCACTCAAAAGCGGTGTGAAGCAATGTGAGCTGTGAGGACAAACACTCTTTACTGCACTCGGAACATATTTTTTGTGACCTTTTTATTCCAATGTTGGAAACTCATATTCAGCTTAGGCAAAAGGGGATTTTCAGAGTTTAATTGCAGTTGTCTGTCAGGGTTGAAAATGAGACATTTTGCAAACACAATATTTGTCTGTTTTTGCCTCAGAAGATTGTTCCACTTCCGTGAATACAGTCATGTGGTGTAAGTATTTTTGTTTGGTGTTGTGGGATTGTTTCATTTTTCTTCCTTACTATACTCTACATCGTTGTGCAGCCATATGTACAAACATGTCAGACTGATAATATGTGTACCTGTTTCTGCCTCTTCCTGAGTTACATTTAGCTCTCCTTGATTTCTGCTCCCTTCAGATTTCTTGAATCCATTTCCCAGTCTTTCGAGCAGATAGTAGATATGATAGAACGGTGAACAATGTAGCGCATTCGGTCTCATCCCTCATCCCCTCTAAGATATCATGAGCGTCTGCGTGTGAAGAGTTGCTTCTTCTATTGTCGGTTTGTGTCAAATCGAGTACTCAGATGGACAAAAATATCTCTAGCCAGTGGAAAGGAATCAATGCTCCATAGCACTACATGAAGCTGAGCCTAGAGCAAGATACAGAAATAGCTCTATGCTGAGGTAAAGCCACTCAGTTACATCGATGCTAATAGTTACTATGGTAACTGAACTGAGATGGAAAGTATGCAAAAAAAACTTTCTACAACTAGTATCCTAGCGGCTTGCTGCAATATCCTCTTACCCTGTTATTACTAGAGATGGAAGTTGATGCTAACAGATATTAGAAAGACAGAAAGACTTTATTAGAATTCAGCTCTGATCAGGAAATGAATTTAGTTGTTTGAGAAGCAGCTGTTTGAAAGAGCTTTGTTCCTTCTTTAGTCTCAGTGGAGCTTGAAATCAGCTGCTGATAGAGAGACACAAGTGTACAATCCTCTGATTTTTGGCTGGGTTTGTTTTTTCTTCTCCTTTTCTATAATTCTAATAAATGTCTGTTGCTGGTTAGGGAGCCCTTTCATCAGCCTTGGCTGGGCTTGTTGCCAGCCGAGCTCTAGGGAGGGTGAATGTTCCACCTGCCACTGTGCTTCACTGTAGAGAACCTTCTGGGATTATTAGGGAAGCCACGATCCTATCCATATACTCTTCCGCTGTTGCTTGTTGAGTCCCCAGAAAGCATCCCTAAGTGAGAGCCTCACGTGGATTATATCTTGCACAAATCATTCCTACCCGATTTCATGTGATTCCATTCCATGACCTTAGAATAGTAGTAGAAAAATTACATAAAGAATCGTACTACCTGCCAGGCTTTCGCCCATCGGTCAGAAATGACAATCAATACCTAAGTGTAGCCGAACTGACAATAGCAACTCACCATTGGTGTAGTTATAAAAAATAAAAAGACATATTGAAAAAAATAATAATTATATGTATCCAACTAAATACATTTTTGGTTGCACTGCCACAACGGCATCGACTCTTCCTAATATTCCCCGGTCTGCCAACAGTGAAGGAAAAGACCAGCAGATAGCACAAAGACGTGGCAGTGGTGAATGTCATTGCCGGTTGTCTAAATAATTCTTTGCTATAGACGCTCTTCAATGTCATCTAAACGCTTTCAGCGAGCGTGGGTAATATTGCGAACAATATAAACAATACTCATATTCTAAATAGCCCTCTTCTCCAATGTGACAATTGATAGAAAACTTGACCTCAGTAGATCTCCTCAAAATTCTAGCGACACCTCTCGATGCAACCTCACTCTGGAAACCTCTATGCTTCACAACTACTACTGAAGCACTCTGTGATGCTCCAAGATCCTCAATACTACTATCTCCCATATCCATCACTTCACAAGTGTAGCCCAGCTCGAAGGTGCTGCTGAGCACCACCTCTCACATATTCACACTCTGGAGTTTCAAGAACTTCTGAGGAAGCCAATGTCCTATAAAATATCAAATTCTCTAGGATTAGACCATCCTCTATATAGCCTGCTCACAGTCAGTCGTTTAATATAGAGATATGACACAACTCTGAAGTCATAGGTTCCCATTTCAGTGGAACGCCACTGCAATCAGAATGTTTTTTTCAAGTCCTGATGGAACTGCATTATTTTTTTGTCTCATCCCATGGCTGAGATTGATGGATTTTAATGGGCCCCCCTTATTGATCCTGTACTTTGCACCAACCTGGTTTATTGACCAATTTAATTTTAGAGGGGCTTATGTACTCCACGAGATTAAGGTAAATTAGTACATTCCTTGAACTTCATAAAACCTTCAGAGGCCAAACATAGCCATGAAAAGTGCTTACATTCTACTGAGATTATTACTTTGAATATGAGAGGGTTTAGGGGATGTGTGAAGGTTTTAATGAGCTGCACATAATAGGACCCTCTGCATCATAAAAAAATATTCTGAAAATCAGACTATATTAAGAAAAGGAAAGCTTAAGTGATAAAGAAAAGAAACGGAACTCAAAGCTAAACACTGCACACTCTAACCGACCATAGCGTGTGATATCTACACTACTACAAAAAATAGTAGGTATGATTGACAGATATAGCATTAGCTGCTGAAAAATAAATAATATATATAAGTATGCGTAATATAGCATCACAGTACAGCGCGATCTGAGCAGCATTAGACTATGACCTCAGATATGAAGATCAATAATATAAGACTGCCCAGGAATAGGAAGATAGACTCTCCTTTACACAAAAATATGATGGAATATCTGATGCTTGGGAAAATATAAAGCATAATCTCCATTAATGCACACTTACGAGGAAGACTAGTAGGAATATCAATGCACTCACCATCACAAAGAAGATCTTTATCCAGTGAACTGCATGTATCTCTCCTCCAAATGAAGAATCATTGTGATATATATAATAAAAATAACAATATGTAATGACTGAGCAAAAGAGAAGAACATTAGAAATTCTCAAAAAGACGATTAAGAGTATGAGGTAGATGGCGAAGAAGGTATGTGTAGATAGCGTATGACAGGGTCAGTCAGAGAGTCAGGTATTCTTCAGTGTTATTAACAAGGCTATTGAATTATAAACAAAATGTAATTACGGGATGGGACTGGAGAATAAAAGACAAAGTGATCCGCTTGTGTGATAAGAAGTACGGATATCTTAGGTTGTTTAAGTAAATTCGTGTGCTTCCGTTCCGATATCACTAACCTCCTCGCTCCGCTAATATTTGCGCTTGTAGCATTCCTTGAGATCAAATTTCCTGTTATATAGATGGAGTGTCGGTCTATCTCACTATGCCAAACAGCCTTTAAGCTGATGACGTTCATGCACACCTTTAGTGAATTCATAACCATATCTAGCGGTGAGGAATTAACAGTGAAGTTAAGTACCATAATTGAACAGATCAATCTGTTATCTATCAAACCTCGCAAGACTGTTACGCCAAAAAATATTAGCAAATCATCCTGCATCCCACCCACGGACCATTCCACTAAAGAGTAGGCTAGAAGAGGAAAGGACCACAAAACCTCCATTATCTCATCATAAGTCAAGATTTAGACCACTGCAACAACACTCTTCATATGCCTTCATATATAGTCTAAGTGACAACATCATCTCCATTATCCAGTCCAAATTTTTATTAATCCATTATAAATTCTTCCTCTGCCTCCCTTCTGTCAAACACTCGCTTCAGCAGCCTGGACAGAATTCCTGAACCAGGAGACCATGACTGCATGGAGGTGAAAGGAGGAAGGAGAGGTTTCTTGCAATTTTCTTTTCACTGCCAGAAAGTGAAGATGGTGTTCCCTGTCTGCCTGCAGACTGGATCTGGGAATGTGTTTAGATGTGAAAACTGCATGCCAGAATAAATGTGTCTTGCACTCAAAAGCGGTGTGAAGCAATGTGAGCTGTGAGGACAAACACTCTTTACTGCACTCGGAACATATTTTTTGTGACCTTTTTATTCCAATGTTGGAAACTCATATTCAGCTTAGGCAAAAGGGGATTTTCAGAGTTTAATTGCAGTTGTCTGTCCATGGGTCTGAAAATGAGACATTTGGCTAAACACAATATTTGTCTGTTTTTGCTCAGAAGATTGTTCCACTTCCGTGAATCAGTAATATTTTTGTTTGGTTGTGGGATGTTTCTTTTTTTCTTAATTTACAGTTCTTGTTTGCAGCCATATGTACAAACATGCACTAATAAATGTGTACCTGTTTCTGCCTCTTCCTTGATTTACATTTAGCTCTCCAGATTTCTTTCTTGCTCCCTTCAGATTTCTTGAATCACATTTCCCAGTCTTCAGCAGAAGAAAATAGAACACTGAAAGCAGAGTCCTGGTCATCCCTTCTTAACAGACTCTGTCTTTATTGTCTCATCATCTTGTGTCAATTCAGTGTACTCAGGACAAAATATTGCTGTTAGAGACAAAGTAATACAATAGTGGGAAGATTTGCGAAGATTACAGAGAATTAAGTTTATTTGCTCAGTCCTCAGTACACTCAGTGCTTGTGTCTGATGAAGAACTGAATTTGAGTGGCAAGTGGAAATTTAAAGCCTAACACATAACTGAAAATATTTTACATTGAGTATACAGATGGACAAAAGATATGGAGGCTGTCTCTACTGGACTGATAGTTTGGCTCACAAAGCAGTAGAAATCAGTAACGGTGTCAAAACAAGGGCTGAATACCAGTAATTTCCTATTTGCCTGAAAGGAAATCTAAAATGTACAATTGCAGCTCCTTTTACGTGCAGTTTTTAAAACAACCATCTGTTGTTATCAGATGATAATTGATTTACTTGTTGTTGCTTAAAAAAAAAAAAGAAAAAAATTTCTTGTCAAAAATAGTACTGCCGCTCCTAGATTTTTTTTTCCCCCGTTACAAAAACCAGCAGATATCCACATGAAACTGGTGTTGAAATGTCTCCTTTTTGCAACCATCTTAGGGCCATCTATGTCTTCAGCTGAGCGTTGCAATCAAAGAACCTTTAAAGATGATGGACAATTTAGAAAATTGTCAGATCTCTGAAAAATGCTTTGAGCAATTGACCTGAACTTATTCATCTTGAAGACTGATGCTAAGGATTTAACACTTCCACATTCTCTTCAAATTAGACCCAGAGCTATTGCTGACTGATGCAGGATCACGTGGCTTTGAGTATCCAATTCAGTCAGATCCTGAGGCCATCTCTTTAGAAACATTTCCTGATGTAAAGATGCTTTAACCCACTCATCAGTCATGCTTTTGACAAGATGAAGTCAAAAGACTACAGTCTGTAGTGGAGAAGAACAACTTCAAAGTCTAACCTGCAGACAGCACCCTGATTCCATAGCGATTCTTACACAAAATGTGGTATTGATTCAGATATTTAGCATTATAGCTGTGAAATAATGAAATAAAAAGTTAGAAACATAGACTGAAACATGTGCTTTGCTGGCTTTGCAAACATTTGCCCAAAGAAGAAAATAAATTACCTGGAGGAATAGCTCCTTTGTCACAATATTATGGATACAAAATGTGGAAAAATAATAAGAAGCTCCAAAAACAACGAGAAAGATTAGACAAATATCATTATGTTGCACACAAAAAATTATAAGGATCAGCAGAGAATTCACAAATGTATTTGAATCTTAGTCTTTTTTATTTTTTTTTTTACATTGAAGATGCATGAGAGAACATATTTAACAAAAACTAAGATTAGCTTGAGATTTTTCTTGCAAGAGTGAGAAATTATGACAGCAGTCAGAGAAATTGTCATCCAGTATAACATAGGGCTAAAGCAAATGCATAAAGACAAGTGTGTGATGTTCATGCCAGATTATTTCACAACACCTCCGCAATTTGCAGTTTCCCCGGGATCAAAAAGAGCGTGTTCTCCCTTGCTCCAGAACATCAGCTTTAACTGTTTTCATGTCACACAGCTTATGACTAACCAGGTAAAGTACATAATTGGAACAGACAATCTGTCGGTTTGCTGCAATTCTCTTTGTTTCTTTTGGTCAAGTATGTTACGTGCTTCTTTAAAAAATACAAATGTAATTTGCAATCCTGCACGTCTCCCGACGCCACGAACATGTCCACAAAAAGAGACACAAATCCATTCAGAAGCACGCACAATGAATTATTTTCCATTGTTAAACACTGATTTTCCCCCCAGTCATTCTTTCATCCAGATAGATCCCACGTTAAGAGGAAGGGAGGGACATATTCAGCCCTAAGAGAATCTTTAGAACTGCAGCAAGGATGGGGCATTGCTACAAGGTAATGTCGAACTTCATGCAGGCTCTTCGATGGCAACATCACCAACAGCAAAGCGCTCTACCCTTGGCCCAGTCTGCAAGTCCTGCTAAAGGCACTCCTGCTGGATCAGTTGCTGGCACACTCAAAAGGCTTCAGGGAAAGCAGCAAACAAGTAACGGAGGCAAGACAAAGAGAAAACAGTGAAAATCTCTGCAAGATCTGTCACCTCAAGGGAGGGAGAAGGAGGAACAAAATTAAGCCACAGGCTTCATTGAAAATTTAATCTGGGCTCGGCAAAAAATCAAGCAAAGCCTGCATGAAATCAGAGCATAGTTGTCCCGTATATTACTCATCTGAAGATTGACAAAAAGACTGAGAGTAATGACCTAAATAAATTCCTTCGCGTCTGCATTCCTGCCCCGTGTTACTTGTAACGGCACGGTAAAAAGAGACGCGTATGACAGGAGATGGACGGGAGAAAAAATCGAGACTGTTGGTGTCGAAAAAATGCGAGAGGTGTGAGCAGCAAATTTCAGCTGGAATGCAACTGATTTAATTCCAACGGACCCTCGCCAAACATATGGTAATCCGAAAGATAATTGGATGAAAGGACCAATATGCAAGGTAAAATATTATGTTTAGAGAAAAGTCTCACATTAACTCAAGCAAAATCATTTTAATTAAATTCGCAAGCTAAAGAAAATGAGGTGATGTGATGAGGAATAGAAACGAGTTTAATGAGCAAGGATTTGCTAATTGTAGTTAGACTCTGAAACAAGTCATGTATTGAATCTCTGGCCGCAAATCAGTCCGCACCTGTTGTCCTCACAACCCATCTTCAACATTTTGTCAGACTGAATATTTTGGAATCAGATCCTTGTTTCCCTTACTTTCAGAATCATTGCTGTAGTGCAAGAAAGAAGTAGCCATGTATAGTGTAGACAAGAAAGAGAAGAAAGAGAAGAGGCTGGAAACTCTTTATTCTTCTTTTAAAATGGATTGTTCCAATGACATTGCATGATGTGAACAAATAACATACACCTGCTTGCTAAGACACAGAAAAATGATTTTTCCTGGGTTTTTTCTTTTTTTTTTTTTTTTTTAATATTTCGCTCATGTTCAACCCTACCAGGTAATAAGTTGGACTTGAGCTCGAACAAAGCATTTCACACTGAAAGATCTCAACCACGCCTGTAAGCTCGTACCACCTTCTTGAGCACGCACTTGACAAGGAATAACGTCAAAAACGCATGAGGTATGATCGCGGTTAAGAGTGGCCTGCCTTCCAGAAAGAATTCAAATATTGCAGGTGGAATGCCTGGCTGAAAAAGCAGCCAGCAATATAGGAGCGTCACTCGCGCTTGCTGGTTCACTATCCTCGAAAACAAAGAGCTTCCTTGTTCGAAACAAGCCCAGAAGAGAAAAAGGCACAGTTGCACCACGGAAGGTTGGATAGATATAAGAAAACTGTTCAGTGAAAGGGTGTCAGCACTGAAAGGCGCTCAGGAACAGACAGGGGAATTCAGTCTGAAAATCAAGAAGACATGAAACGTGGCACCAGATTTTAGTGGTGGAATTGGCAGTGTTCAGTGATCGGACGGACTGGAAGCTTAGAGACTTTTCCAAACTAAAGAGTCGTCTGTGGTAACATGATGACGAAAAATCAACAGTTGCTGTGTGGAGTGTCTAACAGAACATCATTCCGTTGCGGGGTAGAACAATCACTGCCAATTCAGCCACTCCCAACCTTCCCAGCTCGGCATTCCATCTAGCACCCATGGATAATCCTCACTTTCCTTTGTCAAAGCATTTATTTAGAGCGAGAATGGGAATACTTGATCTCCAACTGCACTTTCTCTAATAGGTTATAGTGTGTGCTTGCAAAGAAAGTGGGATGGGTCCCGCAAGGCTCGATGGAATGGCTGTCGAGGGGAGGAACACACATTTGTAACCGTCTGAGTTCCTGCCTGTCCAAATATATGAGGTTTAATAGCCAACTTACCTGGTCTTGTCTGGAAGACCTTGAAAAAAATAGAAAAAACAAAAATTCCCCCAGGAAAGGAAAGGATGATCGCCGAGACACTCAACTTCATCGGGCTGTCCTATCCTTATAAATCGTGGGCAAACACGGCGCTAAATTGTGCGCGCTCCCTCCCTATCAGTGTTCTTTTGCCAGTACTCCATAAATATTCCTGGCAAAGCAAATCCTGCAAGAAGCCAACCAGAAATTCTCCTATCCTATCTCCAGGGATTAGACGCAGCACCCAGGAGCAACGTGCGATCAAGACATGTGACTTCAGAAAAAAAAAATCATAGAAAAAGCTTGGATATATTCTCAAAAATGACATAACTGATGAGAGATGCCGGATAAGCTGAAAAAATTTAGGAAGAAATCCTGCAACCCTAGACTCGACCCGCCACCCAATCTCGGCCATGGCAATCGTGATATCAGTTAGAAGAAACTGCAAAAGTCACCTGGAAAGACATGCGTGCAGGATAGACGCTCAATGTGATAATCATTGCTGTCGCTGCTGGAAGACCCCAGTAACCCACCATGAAGATAAGCGTTGATTCTGAGGAGCACAACTCCATCAGTGCAAATGCTTTGGACCTTCGCGCGCCTGACCAAAGGATGACAGCCAAACACAAAATGCTCTGAAGCTGAGGACGTATTCTCATGATGGCAGTCCCAACTGCAAAGACTCTGATCGTTCAGCTCTGCACCACCGTCCCAGCCTGATACAGATATCGGGGTATTTGTTTGCGCCATGGGCTGATGATTGCCATGCCCCCACCACCAGGCAGCCCAGGTGTTTTGGGAAGGATTGACTCGTGGGATCCGGCTGTCGTAAGACGGCAGTCATCATTACATCGCCTGCAGCCTTTCTGTAGCGTGCTTTAATCGCATGACCGTAATTCCAGGGGAGGTTTGCAGAAAGCCTCAAACAGAATACCCTAATGTATAAAGGTTTGTACAGGCGTGCTCCCCGGATAGGCTATGCGTGCTCGGCTCCTCAGCTATCCAGGGATGGTAAATCCCAACAGTCTGAGTGCCTTGTGCGCCACAGCCCCCATGCGCTCGAACAGGTATTCTACCAGTCAAAGATCAATTAGGGTTCCAGCAGGTGCGTCTTCCCTCCAACACACGGCTGGCAAAAGGGGCACCAGAATGTGATGCAAGGAAGACCCTCATGGGCCAAATTCAGTCCATGACATTTAATCCCATTTTATGATAGGACTGCTCGTGCTGCACGCAAACCAAGCCTTGGAAGTCCATCAAACCCCAACCCAGACAACATTATTCAATCAGACCAGAATCATCCAGCTCTGGATGCATCATATCAGAACCCATCTCCACTTCACCCCTCTAAGACACCAGCGCAGAATGACTAAGGTTGGAATCAATAGACCGATAAATACCGGAAAATGCCGAGTTCAACTCAAGAGGTACCAAGAGAAAACAACTCGCTCCATATAGTACAGAGAAGACCCTCCTGACCGAGTGTCCGCCGTGTCACGCCGACAGTGGTGATATTATAGTCTTCGGTCCACTAAAGACCTCCTGGATACAGCAATTTGCACATCCCTTGGTCTGCGCAATCGTGAATGATCTTGATATAGCTCTACTGCAGAAAGGAGCAAGGGAATCCGAAGTATGGGGCCTCAGCACTCTATGAAGTTATCCCCTTTCTTCATCTCCAGCGGTTCTGCCCTTGACCGGACGGTGAATCCAGAGAAAAAGTGAGTTCTCTTCTAGCTCGATGTATTACAGACCGTCACAATACCAGCATCAGGAAATACTATAGCATCATTGGTGCGCAGAAGATGTATAATATTGAAAACATATATATTAAGAAAAATACGTTAAGCTAATGCGAAAACACACAATCGCCGACATGGTGTGCAGTTCCGCCTATGCTGAATCAGCTCAAAAATCACCGAAGCATTAACGCATTCCGAGGGCATAGAATTAAGAAAAATACATGCTGAAAATAACTATCGCCATTATAAACTAATCTAACATGTGTATTGGCAGAAAGAAGGAGTCCCAACCAAAACTTTGTTGTGTTAGTTATTTTTTTATAATAAACACAGACCAAATTGCCAATTGCTAACGCCAAGCCACAAAGAATTGGAGAAGTTTTTTGCATGATTAATCTCCTGAGTATTCGCCAGTCTCACAGGCCTTACAGCTATCATTACAGAGCATACGAGTCTCCGCAGATTTTCCTTGCAGTGGAAAAACACATTTTGGTCTAGAACAAGGTCAACAACAAAAAAAAAAAAAAAAAAAAAAAAAAAAAAGTGGATAACAAACAAATGAGTAAGTGTAGAGACTAGAAAATAATAGTGAAAAAGAAAGGGCATTTTTTATATTTGAGTATTATGTGTGATATCCCAGTTAGATACCGCCCTACCCATTCTTAACATAAGGATTTCGATTCCATTTCCTCTCTTGGGTAAGAAGTAAGTCGCATTTGAAACGGCAAGCTCGTGCAATCATTTGCTCAAACGCATACGCTTTAACAGAAGGAAAAAAATATCCGCCCTCAAGCGCAAACAAGGCATTCAGCAAGAACAAAAAAAATCATAATAAACCAAACAAAGTCTCTAGCCAGAACATCAATTACTCATGGTGCCCCAAAACATATGAATCCAGCAGCTTACACAGCTGCCCAGAGAAAACAGGACCGATATGCTACCCATTGCTCTTTGCAAAAGGGGCAATTACAGCATTGAACAAGTGGTAACCACGTCATTGTGCCAGGAAGGTATATTCAGTTTGCACTACAAGCTCCCTGCTTACCCACACAATATCTTAATAAGCGTAAGGTACCCAAAGTATATGAGGACTATCCTCAGACATCTTACAAATTGGTGAAGTGGATGTGAGGAATGTCCAGCTCGATGCAATAACCTCCAGGCTGAATGAAAACGATTCTGTCCTCATCCTAAACTCTCTCTCACCAAATTCACCTTCAATAGCTGGCATAATAGGGCAATGTGGAGTGTCAAATCTCAAAGAATTCCTAATGGTAGGTAAGGAGTGTTTTGTCCGTGAGCACATAGGGGTATTTCCTATAAAATAATGCACGTTTGGGTCATAGCCACGTGAAACAGAAACAGAGGGGAAAAATACGAAAAAAACAACAAGAAACAAGCATCAAGAGATCCTGGGAAAAATAGCAATTGAGGCTTCAATCGCCATCATGCAGCTTTCACCAAAGCGTCCAAAGTACATTGCTTTAAAAGGCTGGGACGGACTGAATAAACAGATATCAAATGCAAATGAAAACACAAAGCCTGGATTCGACTAGAATTAATACACACACCACACATGAATTCACACAACATTACAATTATTTCCAATATGAAAAAGGACGTCCATGGCCTGGACGAGCTGTTACGTTTAGAACCACAGGGCTCTGTGTTGAAGTGGCCGCGCACATACTGATAACTCCCAAAGTAAAAAGTACCTAATAGCACAGCCACTGCACCCTTATAAACAGGATAATTTTTGAAGCACACTAATCCACACAGGAACACCCAACTCCATTCACAGCTGCAGTCAGATGTCAAGAGAGAGCCAAGAAAATTTCAAAAAAAAATATCTGGGCTCAAAAGCATGGCAAAGTGAAAAAGTCTCTTCTCCCACTAGGCTCCCCCCATGACATTCCCAAACACATTTCCCGAGTGTTAACAAGCAGTAATACACAGAGGCTCTAGGAAAGACTGAAACAACAAATAGATTTGGATCTTTCATACACCCAGGTAGAGCCATGATAGGAATAAAAGCCTCAAAACCCAAGAAACACTCAAAGCATGCACAGAAATAAAATGTGACTGAAAATATAAGATGAAAGCGGTGTCGTAAAGAGCAAGGCCTCCAATTAGTAAGCTCAACAAGGATTTCTAGGGCCTCATCGGTGTAATCACACTCACCCACAGAAAAAAGTAGCCAGCACGTCGACTACAGGATACGGCTACAAGAGAGAAAACATGGAAATTGATGCCAGAATAGGGGACACAAAACCTACGAAATAAACATTTCCAGTCTGCCTTTAAATGCCCATGAATTCAGGCGCACTGATCTTTTACTCTTGAATTTTCTCTGTGGTGCGCAATTATTTACGGTCAGAAGGAAAGTCAGACTATATATCACATACACATAAATATGTATAAGATATTCATAATTCTCTACTTTGATAATGTTTGGAATCAGCGCAAATATTTAAGAAATTTCTTTTCTGTTGAGTTTCAACTGAAAAGGAATAGCTTAGCCAAGAATACACCGCCCTTTTGAGACCACTGCGCGCCGCTCTCTACATGAAGGCTTCATGGACGGAGGCAAATTCGAAGGAAAGCCCACTGTCCATGAGAGACAAGATAAGAGAAGGACAGCCGTGCGGAAACGAAGGGACCCTGAAGAAAGAAAAAAGGAAATAACAACCTAGCAATCTCCAGAACCACCCATCAGAAGCGACCACAATAACTGTAACATTCAAAAGGCAGCATTGACACAGACCTCCAGGCCACGCGAGCTCCTTTCCTTCAGCCATGCAGAATTCCCTGAAGCCCAATCCATTGTTCCCTGTGGTCTTCTGCTTATAGTCATTTAGCAAACCCTCCCATACGTTGCCGTCAACCGAGTGGAGAAAATACTTGTTTTACACAGTGGTCTTCAAAAGACGCTATGGTAACGCCAGCACCAAGGCAGAACCACTCCCCACTCTAGAACAAGACTCTCTGTCGCGCTCCTGCAATGCACAGCCCATCTTCCCCCTCCCAAGGAACCAATGACTTGATCCGTGACATCTGAGTTAGGGGCTTAGGATGGAACCTCAGCTTGCATCACAATGTAGGATTAGGTAAGTGCCTGGCCAGCCCAAAAGGAACACTGGGCACTCGCCATTCGACCCGGGTCCCATCCCGATTGTTCTTTCCAGGGCCGATAGATTCCCAAACAAGCACAAGTCATGCACCAGCTTCAGGGGATCCCGTCTGCTCCCGGTTGTGCTCCCAGCTGTGCAACACGCCACTGGTAGACATGCAGAGCATGGAAACGACGGACGTTTGGGGAATTGGATGGTGAAAACCACCTATCTCAAACCCCTCACGGGCACAGGGTTCAACAGATCATAGCCCGTCCAGCCGAACTGGAGTTTCCCAGGATGGTTATCCACCACTCGCACTGGGCAGCCGTGACAGGCCCAACTGCAGCCAACACCCCCTGCGTCCACCAAGGAGCTCAAAATGCTCGTCTGCCCAAGATTCCAGAGCCCGCCCTGAGCATGCAGCCGTCCCACATGTAAGACATCTGTAGAAGCACCAGCCCTGAACTACTAAGATGCATCACTCCACACCTCTTGTCCACAGCCCTTGACCATGCCAACGTAAACCATTTGATACAGGTGGCGAAGTCTTAAATACGTCCTTTAAAGAAGGCATGAAGTAAGTATATGCTCCTAACATTTTTTTTTCCAGGAGTTATTACGTCATGGCATCTTATAAAGTCTGCAAATAGAACATGCAGAATTGTCAAAATAAAGAAATTGATCCAGGTCAATGAAATCATTCATGGCTGCCCTGAGTGATAATGATATAAACAAAAATGTAGCGTGTAAGTAAAGTCCTTTTCACCTCTCTTACTGCAATTATTGGCAGGTTCAACAATTAATTTGCATATCCGGGGAGTGATGTTCCCTCTTAAAACTGGAAAGTTAATGGTATGTTAACGTATGATAAAATAACATAACATTAAATCAGTGTTGTTCTCCATTCCTCTGCATCAAGGGAACCGGAATTTTTTGATTGCCAAAAACCATCAAAAGTTGCTTGCTTGTGTTGTTAGACACCATGTGTCCATATCCATTGAAAAAATATTTCAAAGAATAAAAAACGGCAGATTCAAGGAATTTTCTTTCCTGCCTCCCAAATAAAGTCTGCATTATATCACGTAAGTACTATATTATTTACTTATTCCACAGAGATTTAAGGTCAAGACGACTTGTCAAAGAGTTTAGAGCAAGGGGAGGAACGGAGGCTGTCGGAACAGATGGCAGCCCAAAAAATAAATAACAAAGGAAACATCTTCTTCCAATCCTCACACACCAAGAGGGAAGAGCATCATCAGTGCGCAAAAGACCATAGAAATACCACCGGAGAAACACGAGGAAGGTCTTGGTTTCCGGGCAGATCCTGAGTTTGAGGCAATGAAAACATTTTGGTGGTTATTCACTTCAACCCCCCTCCTACTGAGGATATAAATAAAAACATGAATTCTCGGAATATTAGGTAATACCGGCCAATCAGTTCACGACAAAAAATGTTGCAGAAAGCAACATACACTCTGAATAAAGCCTAAAAAATAAGTAATAAATAGTCCATTCACGACATTAAGCACTGGCAAGACAACCTCCCAATACTGTAAACCTCACCTCACAGCCAATCCTCAACACAATACTCTGAAGTGATGCCTGACTGTGCCAGAAGGCCTCTCCGTGCCAAAATGGTCGTAACTAACCAAGACAGCACAGCATAAGATTGGCAGACGAAACCAAGAAGCATCATTCCAACAATGGCAGTGTAAATAGCTCGGTGCCCTGGGATGTTTCAAATTGTGTTTAAAGATCAGGGCCGTCGACTTCAGGCAGCAAGCCCAGGATAAACCCAGGCTGTTGTCAAACCAGCCTGACATCTCATTTGAACAGATTTTGGTACCGAATGGCTCTTCAGAAGAAGATGTTCGTATCCTCTAATCTTTCTGCGCATCGCAGACCATTCAGCCAGAAAAATCTCTGCATTATCTCAGTCCACTTTGATCACATAGAGTGTGAGGATGACAATTCAGTCATCCCGTCCCTCTGTAAATACAGAGCGGCAACTGCTTGGTGATTTCCCATCTGGCAGGATGGTGCACGGTGGTGAATAGCGCCTGAACGGCTGCCTCTCCCAGTGGCTGGACCACAAAAACAGCTCACTCCCCAATAAAACATTGCTGCTAACTCAGAGATAGACCCACCGGTAAAAATGGTTTTTCACTAAGACATCACAAGAAAAGCGGAAATGCTAGACATGAGCTTTCTCTGAAACATGTCACCATCGTTACCTTTTAAGGAAAGTAGTCTGATTTCCACCATGACCCAACCTCACAATCAACCACAAAGCCGTATAAGTAGCAGAGCGAAGGAGTTAGAGCCAGTGACGAAAACAAGAACGTCAAACGCAACAAGAGCCGCTCAGCTCTACTAATAATTCATTGATCCATCCACGAGATTAGATGATACGTCAGATCCTAGGCGAGAGAATAAAAAAACAGCAGCTCTGTGTCTGAAATTTCGTCTCGAC
>VKON01000208.1:46598-57788 GCA_009741485.1 Malurus cyaneus samueli
ATTCCAAAAACAAGAGAAAGACTAGACAAATATCAGTTATTTTCATCACAAAAAGATTATAAGGATCAGCAGAAATTATTCAAATGTATATTGAATCTAGTTTTTTTATTTTTTTTTTTCACGATATGAAGATGCATGAGAAACATATTTAACAAAATAACTAAGATTAGCTTAGATTTTTCTTGCAAGAGTGTAGAAATTATGACAGCAGTCAGAGAAATTGTCAGTCCAGTATAACAAGGGCTAATAGCAAATTGCATAAAGACAAGTGTTTGGTGATGTTTCATCAGATTATTTTCACAACCCCCCGCAATTTGCAGTTTTCCTGGGATCAAATAAGAGCGTGTTTCTCCCTTGCTCAGAACAGACTTTAAGCTGTGTTTCATGTCACACCTTAGTGACTAACCAGGTGAGAAGTACATAATTTGGAACAGATCAATCTTCAACCCTAGCCAGTGCTGTAATAATGAAGTGTTGAGCTTTGACCTGAACAATAGCATTTCACACTTGGAAAGATCCTCATACCAGCCTGTAGGAAGTCTCTGTCACCATGCCTCTTGATGCAGCACTTGTCCAAGGAAAAAATTAATAACTGTCAAAAACGGCATTGAGGTGATGGATCTGTGCTTGGGTTAAGAGTTTGGCCTGCATGTTTCTCAGAAGAGAATTCAAATATTTACAGTGGATGCATCTTGCTGTAAGAAAGGCAGGCAGCAATATAGGAGCAGTCAGCTCGGCCTTTGCTGGTCACTATCCTTCGAAACAAAGAGCTTTTCCTTGTTCTGAGTAACAAGCCCTAGAATGGGAGAAAAAGGCCACAGGTTGCACCAGGAAAGGTTTGGATTAGATATAGTAAAAATGTTTTCAGTGAAAGGGTGGTCATGCACTGGAAGAGGCTGCTCAGGACAGCAGGGGAATCACTGTTCCTGTAAATTTTCAAAAACAGGGAAACGTGGCACTTCAGATTTTTAGTGGTGGATTTGGCAGTGTTGCATTAATGGACGGACTGGATGAGCTTAGAGATCTTTTCCAAACTAAATGATTCTGTGGTTAACATGATTGATGAGAAAATTCACAGTTGCTGTGTGGGAGTGTCTTAAACATGAACTCAGTGGTCAGTGCTGGGGTTAGAAAAATCACTGCTCATGTCAGCCAGCTCCCACTCTTTTCCATTTTGCTGGCATTCTCTATCTAGACCCATGGGATTACTCCTCTCTTTTTCTTTGTCAAAGCTATTTATTAGAGACTGAGAAAATGGTGAATACTTTGATCTCCACTGCTCTTTCCTCTAATATGTTATGAGTTTGTGCTTGTACTAAAAAAGTGTGATGGTTGTCCTGATATGCTGATGGAATGGGCTGTGATGGGGAGGAACACAAATGTGTGTAGACTCTTCCTGATTGCCTGCCTGTCTCTAAATTGATATTGAGTGTTAATAAACAACTTGTTACCTGGTTCTTTTTTTCTGGAATGGGACTTGTAAAAAAATAGAAAAAAAAAAAATTCCTCCAGCAGGAAAGGAAAGGATGTGGATCCTTCCAGGACACTTCCTACTTCTATTCAGGGCTTTTCCTATTCCTTTTATTATATACTGTGGTGCAAACAAGGCTGCTAAATGTGCTGCTTCCCTCCCTATTCAGTGTCTTTTCATTGTAGCTCTCATAAATTATTTCCTGCAAATGCAAATCATGGTCAAAACCAACAGAAATTCCTCCTATTTTCCTCAGTGGGATTTAGACGAGCACTCCATTGAGCAACTTGTGTCTGATCTAGACCATGTGACTTCAGAAAAAAAAAATCATAGAAAAAGGCTTTTGGATATATAATTCTCAAAAATTACATAACTGAGTTATATGATGATTGCCAGGGTAGAAGTCTGTAACAAAAATTTAGGAGAATCCTTGCAACCCTTAGCACTCTACCCCCAGCCTCCAGATCTCTCCATGGCAATCTTGAGGTATCAGTTATGAGGGGAAACTGCAAAAGTCACCTGGAATAGACCATGCTGTTGCAGGGATGAGATGCTCAAGTGGAAATTCATTGCTTCCCTGCCTGAAGACCCCCAGTAACCCACCTGAGATGAAGCTGTTGATTCTGAGAGCACAATCTCCATCAGTGAAATCTGCTTTGGGATCCTTCTGCTGCTGCCATGACCAAGGGAGGTGACAGCCAAACACAAAATGCTCTGAAGCTGATGGAGATTTTCCAGTTGATGGCAGTCCAAGGGCAGAGGCAGACTATTGATCTGTTCAGTTTCTCTGCACTGTCCATCTCTGATACAGATATTCGGGTATTTTTGTGTCCTGCCCATGGGGCTGATGATTGCCAGTGTCTCCCCACCCACCAGGCAGCCCAGGTGGTTTTGGGAAGGAGTTGACCTTCGTGGGGATCTGGCTGTCGTGAAGACGGCAGCTCATCCATCACAGCTTCTGCAGGCTGTCAGCGTTGCCTTTAATCTCACCCGTAATTTTCCAGGGGAGGTTTGCAAAAGCCTCAAACAGAATCCTAATGTTATGTAATGAGGTTTGTAACCGTGAGTGCTTCCCCTCGGGATGAAGCTGTGCCGTGCTCTGGCTGCCCTCAGCTATGCAGGGATGGGAAATTCCAAAATTCAGTCTGTAGTGCCTTTGTGCTGCTCACAGCCCCCATGCTGCTGGAACAGGTATTTCTTTACCAGTCAAGATTCAGTTATAGGTTGTCACAGGTGCGTCTTCCCTCTCAACACACGTGTGCAAAAGTGGGCACTCAGAATTGTGTATTTTGCAAGGAAGACCCTTTTCCAGGGGCTGCCAAATCATGTCCATGACATTTAATTCCCATTTTATGGATTTGAGGGATCTTGCTCGTTGCTTGCACTGCAAACTTCAAGTCCTTTTGTAAGTCCTGATCAAAACCCCACCCAGACAATCAGTTTTTTAGTTTCAATCAAACTCAGGAAAATTCTGTCAGCTCTGGAATTTTCATTTTTCATTATATTCAGTATACCCATCTTCCACTTTCACTCCCTTCTTAAGGTTTACCAGCGCAGAAATGAGCTAAGTTGGAATCAATATGACCAGAATTATACTCTTGGAAACAATGCCAGGTTCAATCAAGGAGGGTTACTCCAAGGATGAGAAACAAAGCTCTGCTTCCCAGATATGTATTCAAGAGAATGACCCCTCTCCCTGACCTGCCTGTCCGTGTCACGCTGACAGATCATATCTCCCACTAATGCAGACCCCTGGAAGCAGCAATTTGTCAACAAGTCCCTGGTCTGCGCAGATCTGGAATGGATTTCTGTGATATAGTTTCTCTACTGACAATAAGATGGGAACAGGGTAAATCCCTGGAATTATGTGGGCCTCAGTCACCTCATCAAGTTTTATCCCTTGTTTCTCATTCCAGAGGTGTCTGGCCTCTTGACCGAACGGTGAACCAGGAGAAAAATGTGTATTTCTCTTCTAGAAACCTCTTTGTATTTACAGATTCGTCAGCAAACAGATCAGTTAAATTACTATAGCTATATTCATTGGTGCTGGCAGAAGCAATGATAATTATTACAACATTATATTTAAAAAAATTACGTTTTCAGCCTTGAAGCTGAAAAACATCAGCTAATCGTCCTGAAATTGTTTGTGCCAGGTGTCCTCCTCATGCTGAAATTAGCTCTAAAATTACCTGAGCAGTTAATCAGTTCCTGAGGGCAAGATTTAAGAAAAATACCATGCTTTGAAAATGACTACATCGCCCATATAAGACTTATAATGTTATTCTGTTTTGGACAGGAAAGGATCCAAAACAACTTTTGTGTTTTATTTATTTTTTTTATAGAAACCAGCAAATTTTGCAAATTGTTAACTCTCAAGCCACAAAGAGATTGGGAGGAAGTTTTTGGCATGATTTAATTCTCCTGATATTCTCTATTTCTCACAGCTTTAGCAGTCTTATTTCATTAAAGAGCATAAGATGTCTTCCCTGCAGTTATTCTTTCCTCTGCAGGGCTGAAGAAACACGTTTTGGTCCTAGAAAAAGGAATCAAAAAAAAAAAAAAAAAAAAAAAAAAAAAAAAAGTGACAAAACAAAGAGTAAGTGTGGTAAGACTAGAAAATATAGTGAAAAAGAGAAGGGATTTTTTTTATATTATGAGTATTATTGTGTCTGATATCCTCAGTTATATTTACGCCTCTAACACCATTCTTTAACATAAGGATTTCATGATGTTTCTGATTTTTTTCCTCCCTTTGGGTAATGAATGTATGAAATCGTCATTGAAACGGCAGCTCTGTGCAATCATTTGCTCAGAACTGCAACGTCTTTAACAGAATGAAATTAAAATATTCCTCCTTCAGCTCAAAAAGGCATAGCAAGGAAAAAAAAAGAGATCATTATAAAGTCCAGAATAAACCAAAATAGTCTTCTATCCAAACAATCAATTTCTCAATGGTGCCCAATAGACATATTGAATCATGCATTTTGCTTACACAGCTGCCCAGAGAAAAACAGGGACCATATTGCTACCCATCTCTTTTTGCAAAAGGTTGGCAATTACAGCAGTTGGAAAGTGGTAACCATCTTTCATTGTGTCAGGAGGTATTATTCAGGTTGGCACACAAGCTCCCTGCTTACCCACACAATATTCTTAATTAAATTAAGGTTGTACCCACAGTATAGAGGACTGATCCTCACAAATCTTACAAAGTTTGTGTGATGGTGATGGTGAGGAATCCATGCTCGATGCAGATTTAACTCCAGGCTGGAATGAACCGATTTTCTGTCTCATCCCAAATCCTCTTTCTCACCATATCCAGCCTTCAGATAGCTGGCATAAATGCAATGTGGAGGTGTCATAATTTAATCATAAAGAGCATTTTCCTTATGGTAGGTATGAGGGAGTGTGTTTGTGTCTTGAGTCACAGGGGTTTATTTTCCTAATAAATATAAATGGCACTTTGGGTGCATGAAGCACGTGAAACTAGAAATCAGAGGGGAAAAAAACGAAAAAAACAACAAGAACAAAGCATCAAGATGAGTCTTGGGGTAGAAAATAGCAATTGAGGCCTTTCATGGCCTATCATGCAGCCTTTCACAAAGCTGTCTCAAAGTACTATTTTGCCTTTTTATAAGGGTGTCTGGAAAGTGACTTGAATAAATCATGATATTCAAATGCAAATAAAAACAAAGCCTGGGATTTCTGACCTAGAATTTAAATACACACCACACATGTAATTCACACAATTCATTTATTCAGATTTATGTTCCAATATTGAAAAGAAAGGACAGTCCATTGGCTGGGGAAGCTGGGTTAGCATTTAGAAGCTCACAGGGTTTGCTCTGTGTTTTGAAGTGGGCTCGCTGCACATTACTGGATGAACTCCCAAAGTGTAAAAAGTACCTTAAGTAGCAGGCACTGGCAGCCCTTATAACAAGGATTTAAGTTCTTTTTGAAGCACACTTTAATCAGCACATTGAACCCCACTCCATTCAGCAGGCTGGCATGTCAAATGTCAAGAGAGAGCCAATATGGAAATTTCAAAAAAAAATTATTCCTGCTTCAAAAGCCAGGCAAGTGAAAAGAGTTCTCTTCCTCCCATCTAGGCTCATACAGTTCCTCAAAACACATTTCCCACGTGTTCTACAAGAGCAGTAAGTACACAAGGCCTCTTAGGGAAGATGAGCTGAAAAACAAATAGATTTTGGATCTTCATACAGCTCAGGTATGAGCTCAGTGATAGGATTAAAGGCCTGCAAAAACCAAAACACTCAAAGGCATGCACAGAAATTAATGTGACTGGAAAATATTAAGGTATGAAAGCTGGTGTGCTTAAAGAGTCAAGTTGCCTCCAGGATTAGGTTAATGCTCAACAAGGATTTTCTAGGGCCTTAATTCTGTGTAAGTCATCTATTCTAGCCCACAGAATAAAAGTACCAGCACTGTCGAACTACAGGATTACTGTGCTAAAGAGAGGAAATACATGGAAAAATTGATGCCTCAGAATTAGGGACACAATATACCTGAGCGAATAAACATTTCCAGTCTGCTCTGTTCAAATGCCCCATGAATTCAGCCTGATCCTTTTACTCTTGAATTTTCTCTGTTGGGTGCTGTCAGATTATTTTCCTGGTCAGAAGGAAAGTCAGACTATTATACATACATATACATTCATATATATGTATATATATATTCATATTCTCACTTTGATTAATGTTTTGTGAATCAGGCAATATTTAATGGAATTTTCTTTTCTTTGTAGGTTTCAACTGAAGAAGGAATGAGCTTAGCCAGAGAATACTCCTGCTCCTTTTTTGAGACCTCAGCTGCGCTCCGCTTCTACATTGATGATGTCTTTCATGGACTGGTGAGGGAAATTCGAAGGAAAGAGTCCTCACTGTCCATGGTAGAGAAGAAGATGAAGAGGAAGGACAGCCTGTGGCGGAAACTGAAGGGATCCCTGAAGAAAAAAAAGGAAAGTACAACCTGATGGCAATTCTCCATGAGCCACCCATCAGAAGCTGACCACAATAACCTGTAACAGTTCCAAAAGGCAGCATTGACACAGCACCTTCCAGGCCACGTCCTGGAGCTCCTTCCTTTCAGCTCTCATGCAGAAGTTGCTCCTTGAAGGCCCAATCCATGGTTTCCCTGTGGGTCTTCTGCTGTATAGTGTCATTTAGCATACCCTCCCATACCTTTTCTGCAACTCTGAGTGGAGAAAATACTGTGTTTTTTAACGTGTCTGGTCTTCAAACGCTATGAGTAACGCCAGCAGCCAAGGCAGAACCAGCTTCCACCAGCTCTAGGACAATGGATGCTCTTGTCGCCGCCTCTCTGCATGCACAGCCCATTTCACATCCCAGGAACAATGACTTTGATTTCCGTGGACATTCTGGATGTTTAGGGGCTTTAGGATTTGACCTTCAGCTTTGCATTCACATGTAGGATTAGGGTTAGAGTGTGCCTGGGCCAGCCCCAAAAGGAACACTGGGCACTCGCCATTCTGACCCCGGGGTTCCCATCCCTATTTTTTCCTTTCCAGGGGGCAGATAGATTTCCAAACACAGCACAAGTCATGCACCAGGCTGCAGGGATCCCGTTCTGTCTCCCCTGGTTTGTGCTCCCAGGGCTGGTTGGCACACGTGCCACGTTGTAGACATGCAGAGCATTGAAACCGTACGGGAGTTTGTGTTGGAATTTGGAGATTGTGTTGAAAATTCACCTTATCCAAACCCCTGCAGGGCACAGGGTTCAACAGATCAGAGCCCTGTCCAGCCTGACCTTGGATGTTTCCAGGGATGGGTTATCCACCACCCATCTGGGCAGCCTGTGACAGTGCTCCAACTTCAGCCACACTCCCCTGTCCCACCAAGGAGCTCACAAATGCTCTGTCTGCCCAATGATTTCCAGAGCCCTCCCTGGAGCAGTGCAGCTCTGTCCCAGCATGTAATATCATCTGTGAGTAGCAACCAGCCCTTGACTTACTAGAGAATTGCATCAGCTCCATCACCCTTGTCCACAGCCCCTGACCATCCAACTGAACCATTTGATTAATCAGTTGGATGAGTCTTTTAAATACTCCTTTTTAAAGCTGGCATGAAGTAGAGTATATGCTCCTAAACATTTTTTTTTCCTCAGGAGTTATTTTACTGTCATTGCTATTTATAAATTTTGCAAATAGAACATGCATAAGTTTTGTCAGAAATAAAGATTGTGATTTCCATGGAGTCATAGTAGTAATCAGTGTCATTTGTGTCTGTCTTGGAGTGATAATTGATATAATACAAAATATGTATCTTTGTTAGTAAATGTCCCTTTTTTCACTTCTCTTCTGCAATTATTTTGCAGGGTTTCAACGAATTAGATTTTGCATAGTCTGGGTGGGAGTGGATTTGTTTTCCTCTGTAAAACTTGGAAAAGTTATGGTATTGTTAACGTTATGGTATTAAGAATAACATTAATTCATTAAAATCCAGTGTTTTGTTCTCCATTTCCTCTTCCATTCAAGGGAATCCGGTGATATTTTTTTGATTTGCCAAAAATTATCCATCAAAAGTAATGCTTTGCTTTGTGTTGTTAGACACCATGTGTCTATTATTTCCATTTGAAAAAGATTATTTCAGAAGAATAGAAATATACGTATGTATTCAAGGTGAATTTTCTGTTTCCTGCCTCCCAAAAGTTAAAGTCTGCATTTATATCACTGTAATTACTATTATTATTTTATCTGTATTTCCACAGAGATTTTAGGTCAAGACGCACTTGTCCAAAGAGTTTATGAGCTAAGTGTTGGTGGAGGGACAACGGGAGGCTGTCTGGAACAGATGGCAGCTACGAGAAAATAAATAACAAGGGGAAACATCTGTGTCTGTTCCAATCCTCACACACCATAGAGGGGAATGTAGCAGTCATTCCCAGTGCAAGAGACCATAGAAATTACCACCCTGAGAAACACTGAGGAATGGTCTTTGTTTTTTTCGGGCAGATGCCTGAGTTTTGAGGCAATTGAAAACCATTTTGTGTTGGTTATGTCATTTCACCCTCCCTCCTACTGAGGGATATATAATAAAAACATGGATTTGGCTCTGAATATTTAGGGGTACCGTGGTCCAAGTCAGTTTCTACGACAAAAAATGGTTGCAGAATATGGCATACATACAGTCTGATATTAAGCCTTAAATGAATTAAGTAATTAAATATGTCCATTCACTGACATTAAGGTCATCTGGCATAGAGCAACACCTTCCCATACTGTTAAACTCTCTTAGCCTTCACAGCAAGTCTTCCACACACAATATACTCTTGGAAGTGATTCCTGGACTGTGCCATAATGCTCTTCACTGTGCTCAGAAATGGGTCTGTATCTGAAACCAAGACAGGCATCATTCCAAAGATTTGGCAGTGTACTGAAACCAAGACAGGCATCATTCCAACAATTTGGCAGTGTAGATATGCTCTGGTGCCTCCTGGGATGTGTTCAAATTGGTGGTACAGATTCAGGTTGCACGGTCGTATCTTTTCAGGGGCAGCAAGCCCATGAAAACTCCAGGTTCTGTGTGTCTTAATAACCAGCCCTGACATGCTCATTTTGAAAGATGTTTGGTACCAGGATGGTCTCTTCAGGAAGAAGGAGGTGTCGTATCCTCTGAGGATCTTCTGCTGCATCTTCTATGAGCAATTTCAGCCATTGAAAAATCTGCATTTATCTCAGTCCACTTTGATCACATAGAGTGTGAGGATGACATTCAGTCATTCAGAGCCCCTCTTTGGTTAATACAGAGCGTTCACTGCTTGGTGATTTTTCCCATCTGGCATGGATGGTGGGCACGTGGTGAATCATCCCCTGAACTGGCTGCCTCTTCCCAGTGGCTGTACTTCACAAAAAACAGCTCACTCTCCCAGATAACATTTTGATGTCTAACTTCAGATGGGATAAACCCCACCTGTAAAGAATTTGTTTTTTCCACTCAATATCATCAACAGAGAATAATTCTGCAAATGCTAGACATGGAGCCTTGTCTCTGAAACATGTCACCATCGTTTACTTTTAAATTGGGAAAGTAATTCTGATTTACCATGACCCAATTCCTCAATAATCTATAATGCTTAACCTCAGTTAATTGAGCAGAGCTGATGGAGGTTAGAGTCAGTGAGGATAACATAAGTCATAACTGCACAAGAGTCCTGCTGCAGCTCCTTTACCTAATTAATCACTTTGATTCCATCACAGAATATTGTATTTAGCTGTCAGACCTAGCTGAGAGAATTAAAAAAACAGCAGCTCTGTGTCTGAAGATTTTTCTGTCTCTGACTAGTCTCTCATCTAATCATGTCTGGAGGATTTGACGAAAGAAACAGATCACTTTATTTTGCTGTGCTGCCTACAGTCCATGAAGGTGGCACCTATAACTTATTCCACTGTCAGACTGTGTTGCAGTTGGATCATAATTCAGGTTCTTCCAGGAATATAATTAAAGCCAGCTAATAAATAAAATAAAATAATAACAATTTGCAAAAGTATCCTCGGTGTCTCTCACAAATGCATAATATATGGCAGTTAATTACCTTTCTTTGCAGCAGTGGCAGATCACATGTTGTCTCTAGTTGAGAAGTGATTTGGGGAAGGCTGTAAGACAAGATGGAATGCTGCAGTGCTTAAGTTTTCCTTTTTTACATGGTTTTTGCACACCAGCCTTTGAAATTTTGCAGAGTCCTCCTATATTCCCTCAGACTGGCAATTCATATCTATGTTAGCAATTTGATATCTTTATATTTTCAATTTATGATTGAAAATAATTTATTTACACACCCAAAAAATGTCTGTATTGATACTGAGACGTAAGAATGCATAGCTAAAATGAAAAGAATGAATTATGTTTATTTTGTCCACTAAATATATCACATAAATAAAAAATATATAAGCAATATACATACACTATAATGCATATAGTTTCTGAATGTCTCTTAATCATAAACGTAGATATTCAAGCCCTCTCTGCAACATAACAGATAGGGAAAAAAGAACATGCAGAAAGCAAAAGATGGGGTTTAGCAGAGCTTAATGTCTCATAGTGAAGATTTACACCACACAACTCTGTCAAATTCTACTCCCAAGCTGAACACTTCTCTTGGTGGCCCAGACTGTGATTTTTGTGACGAACAAAATACCTGCAACAGAGTCTTTCAGTAGAAAGAGTAAATGAAGGTACACTCTGCAGCCACCTCAGAAAGTGACACCACAATAATGATGCTGACTGTTAAAAATTAACTTAAAACTGTCAATAAAGTTTATATAAATCACAAAAAGTTTATAGTTTGCTCCTATAGCTGACTATATGCACTCATGGTGGCCTGAATTTGTACCTGCAATCCAAAGATGTCTTATGTAGACAATTATGCAAATATAATTCAATTAAGTACACTTACAGCAGTTATCCATATTTAGACATTCCCTTTAGGGACTCTTATTTATGCAAGTGTGCATCACACACTGCTCATTGCTTACAGCTCTGAAAAAATTCCTGGAATTTAGCAGAGGAACAGCGAAATGACTGAATGTGACTTTAATGAAATACAAAAATTGCTGTTCTCATAACTTTGAATGGCATTGAATGGAACAGTGCCTTAGACCAGGTCTGATCAGCCTCCCTTTTAGTTTTGTTTCCAGCTTGATCTGTGCCTTCAAGCATGTGGAGTTAGGATGCCTGCCTGGCAAA
>VKON01000208.1:62421-83982 GCA_009741485.1 Malurus cyaneus samueli
ATAAAATTCATATGCACCTACCCCCCAAAACTTTGGTGGAGGATATTGAGATGAGACAGATCATCCAAGAGAAAGAGAAATTGGTGGCAATTTGCTCCATCCTTCATGTGGATGAGTCAATTCGCTCGGCTTAAAAGGTGAAGGGATCAGAGAAATTACTACCTGGGAATACGCGATGGCTTAGGAAAATTTTAATGAAAAACAAAGAATACAGAACAAAATGGAAAACTGAGCATGAGGAAACAATACCAAAACTCATCAAAGTGAATGGGAAGTTTGTATTTCCTCCCTGATACAGTAAGCATCAGGTTTCTAATCAGAATCTGATTGAAGCTGACATACAGAATTAAGTTATTCCCTCACCAAAACTTCTTCAGACAGTTAAGAAAACAAAATTCTCTGCGGCCTTTGCTGTCTCCCAGTGCTGTGTAGGCTTCAGAAACTGAAAGCGACTCTTTTCAACAGAGCAGTTGGTAGGAAAAAAAAGTAGGATGCTCAGCTTTGTACTTCTGGAAGGATAGCAGCAAAAACCCTCATTTGTATGCCTCATAACTAATATAAAAGATGGCATGATAGCTCCCTGCTGAAGATTTTAAATGATACTTCAAATATATGGTTTCATCTGGGAGAGCAGCTACCAGTTTGCAACCGGTTCATGCAGATCGTTGGCTGCTGGCTTTTTCCCTCCCGCCGTGCTCGGGCCAGATGTTAGTGAAAAATGCAGAACCCTCTCTCTGCTCCCTGTTTAGTTAATCGGGTGTTCACCGAATACTCCTAAGTCTTTATCAAGCAAAACTGGATGAGATCCAAGTTATCAGGGAATACAGCAGGGATGTCTTTAAGGAAGCAGATGTTCAAAGAAGCACTTTGAAGAGTTTTTTTGACCTGTGAGGAGTTGATTACCATGATGTGGATGAAAGATGAGAAGAAAAATAGATGAAACCACAAAGCCTAAGAGAATATGCTATACCTGCCAACAAAAAACTTCAGAAAGACTTAAGTTATAGAAGCTGTAAAATACTGCTGTGATAAAAGTTCTGAGCCAGGATAGACCTTCAGGGGTTGCAGAGAAATTTGAGAACACTCAGTACCATCTCTGTTCTTTCACCTGGCAGAGATTTTTCAATTCACTTGCCATTGAGTGATAAAAATCCTTACAGGGAATCACAGTGATTCAAATAGATGGGAGAGGAAAACCATATTGTGGCACAAAAAGATTTTCACTTTTAATGGATCAGGAAGTCTGACTAGTTGGAAGATTGCCCACCATGAGTCATATTTTGTAAATTCTGAGCAAGTCTGAAGACTGCTCACACAGTCCTCAGCACACCTCGGTCATAAAAGAGTGTCAGTAATTCCACTGACACAAAAGTGACAGTTCTTATTGTCATCTTGATGCTGAAGCAGCCTGTCCTCCTTGGCCAGCACCTTCCAGATGGTCTTGTCCAACCCTCCTCCAGCTGTGCTCATCAAACAGGGAACAGCAGCTCTTCTTGAAACTTGTTTTGTTTTTGTTTTCTTTTTTCCTCCAAAATGAGTTAGAACGTTAGAGATAAATAAAATTCACCTTTTTTTTTACCATTTTTGAGCTGGATACATTATTTTTGTCTTCTAGAGCAAGGCAGGCACTATATGGCTGCTTTCTGACTGGAAAATATTTGCTCTGTGTATCCTGAATATTCTGAGAGACACACACATATTCTCATACAAACATACACTCTATTCAAACCCAGAATTTAATCTGTGCCCATCTTTCTTGCAGCCTGCATCTCAAGTAAAATAAGGGTGGGTTGTTTTTTTTATTCTCTCCACATCTTTATACTACCAGAGTTAAAAATAGAGGTCATACTATTCATAATTTTACTGATAACACCCACAAAACCTATTTTCTATGTGCCTCATTGGGTATCTCTCAGGCACCATTTTCCTAAACATAAAAACCATAATGCTCTTATTTTCACTGCAAAGAAATCCATGAAAAGTAGCTTAAATTAAATATATAACTTTAATAAGTCCTAAATGTGTTCAAATTTAGGTTGCAATAATTCACAGTGAAGATAAGCAAGCTATTGGCACTTGGTGGAGTACTTGCATGTGACTTAGGTATTTTTAATCGCAGTACAAAAAGTATGCCAGTGAGAGAGTGGAGTCTGCTGGGATCACTTTTGGTACATACATTAATCAGCACTAGCAGAAAAAAAGTAAACACAAGTTCAATATTTGGCTAACTTCCAGCTGTTGAGACACATTAGATGGTAGGCAAGGCTTGCAAGGCAACTGGTAAAGGCCTTTACATTTAGGTCACCTATATTTAGACAAGATAAAGCACTGTGTCTTGTCCTACTAAGAACTGTCCCAGATTAATAGATCATTTCTTTCCCCAGCCTTCACTTTTCTGCAGGAGACTGCTGTGCTGCTGCCTAAAAAGCAATGTCTTGATTTGAAATAAGTCTGAGTATGATTTAGCCAAAAATAAATTGCATTTATCTTTAGAAAATAATCAGTTGAAAAGGATAAGCTCTACTTCATTTCCACCATTTTCTAGTATATTTTTTGGTCTATTTTTTGGTGAGGTTTCTGGGTTTAAGCACTTGCAGGGCTTAGCTAACATGATTATCATTTATCATGAGTTTGGGAAACGATTCTAAATGATGAGACTCTTTCTTTAGATTCTTGTTTTGATCTATTTCCCATTGCCTTACCTAAATTAAAAATTCACAATACAACAGAATGTATGATTCATGCTGCATCCAACTAAACGACCCTTTCCTGCTGAGGCCCAAACAGAATCTCCAGAAAGTGGAATAAAACACATGCAGATGTGTTGTCTGTCCTCCTTCAAGCGCTGTTCACAAGAAATCACCTGAGTCAGACGTTTTATCTGTGAAATCAGTGATCCTCAGCTGAGTCTCGCACATTAAATTGTTCTGGAACCTGGTTTAGAACCAGTAAACTTTTGCATCCAAGCAAAAGGTTAAACCTTTTGCATCCAGGCTGAGTTGCAAAACACCTTCTTGAGAAACCTCGAGTAACACAAATTATTATCCTCCCTTGATCTAGTTGTAGAGTAGTCATAAGTGTCATACAAGTTCACAAATTTTTCTGCATATTTTCTGCAGAGACCAGCATTTGGATGGCTAAAACTTTATTTTGATAGCTAAATTTGGGCTTTTCTTGCTTCTTGAGAGACCCAAGACAGAACTGGTCTTTTCACAGAAGAAGCCAGAAGCCCTGCAGAGCTATTGGGACATCCCAAAAGGCTTCTTGGACAGGCTGAATTTGTGAGGTCACAGGAGACAACACATCCACACCAGAGAGAGGTGGTTCATTGTCTCCTACTTCCATGGGATGATTCCTGACCCATGCCACTGTCCAAACCGTGCCAAACCCAGCTGAGAAGGTATTACCCTCCAAACTTGGGGAGGGTACTCCACCTACTCTTTTCCAACACAAAATTTCACAATTGCCCTCAAAATCCCTTAAAAAAAAAAAAATTGGTTTTTCCCACTGCAAAGGTTACAAGTTATCGCATGTTTCTCACAGCAGCTCCTTGAATAAACTTTGAGTGCTGTGAGACAATGGTGTGGGCCCAGTGCAGCCATAAAATCATTACTGACGTATTTCTGGGTGACTCCACTATGCCAAAGATGTTCATGTGTCTTTTGCTGCCTTGTAAATACGAAATAAGTTTGAGAGAATTGTGGCAGCTGCTCTGAGATGTGATAGAAGTTCAGCTTCTATGGGCCATCAGGAAGAAATATGAGCAGCCTTTGAGTCTGCAGCTCGAAAATAAGTACTGGAGAGAGTTTAGAAGAAGCACTGCATTAAGCAAGCTCATTTTTTTTTTTTTTTTTTTTTTAAAAAAAGCTTTCTCCAATGGAGGAAAATGTTTCAAGTAGCTACTCATTTACTTGCATGAATCTTGATCCTTCTCCACACTGGCTCTGGGTCACTCTGCATGCCTTTCTCCAGTTACATTTATTTTACCTTATCTCCAACTGCCTCATCTGAGCACTGAAATTAAAAATGTAGCATTATTTGTGTGAGCTGTATGATCCAAGCTTCAGGGGTATTTCAGAAATCCCCTCTAAACTCTCTTTTTCTAGGGCTTTTTCAAAATCCGTTATAAAATTATAAGGAAATTAATTGTATGAGTTGAATGACCACTTTTTACAGAATCACAGAATTGTTTGGGTTGTACCTTAAAGACATCCAGGGGGTTCCAACCTGGAACAGAGCAGAGACACCTTTCACGAGACCAAGTTGCTAGTGGCAGGTGACCTTTTCTCAGAGGTCCAGCCAGGAGTCTGATAAGGTGAGTATGCAATAAGATGAGACCATTCTCTTTTATTATCCCCCAAAGTACCTCAAAATTCCCAAAACATGTGAACAACATAAACTTACAACCGTGTCATAAAACAGCAAGGCGGTTTTGTCTGGGTTTTTTTTTTACACAAAATAGGAGTTAAGCTAAAATATTCTGGTTTAATCAGTTTTTTATTTAGGAACCATTTCAGCTGGGCAACCTTTTGAAAAATAAGGGAGGATACTAAAATTAATTTCAAGATTAGTAAACTGGTTTCTTGAAGGCTTTCCACGGCTAGACCCTGTTCATTGAGACTTTTTCATTTGTATTAACATAGTCTTAGAGGGCATTGTTTTTGCTGTCTGACATAGATGATTTTACAAACATAATTTTACAGATCAGAAGTAAAAATTACAAAGGTGAAGTTATTTATATATAACATCATTATATTAGCCACAATAATTAGTTAATTAGTTTGAATCTTAAAAGGTGGGTTTGTTTGTTTGTTTTTTTTTCATTATAAGGAATGGTTTGGTTTGCTTGTTTTTGCTGGGTTTGGTTCATATTTTGTTGATTTTTTTTTTTTTTCTTTTTAAAATGGGCTGTTTGATAGTTGCAGATAGTTGCAGCTTTGTCTTCATAGAAGAGCTTTGTCTGGACTGTCTTTCCTTATGGCAGTGACATTTCCCAGGTCCCTCCATGTGCAGGTTGGATGCAAATCAATGTCATTGCCCCTTTCTTGATGCAGAAATCATACCCAGTGACCCTTTTTTGGGAACTGGTCAGCATCAGCTAAACCCACCGAGCTGAAACGTCACTCAGCAAAACATGAGAAGCTAAATGATGAGTTTTCTGCCAGTTTAGCACCAGAAACCCAGCAGGACGAGGAAGAGGGAAGGGCTGGGTCTGTTTGTACTTGACTTAACTTGTCTGAGAAATGCAGCTCCAGGCCCTAAGTATTCCTGGGCTTGAAAAACATGTTTAGCAATCAAAGAAAATGAAGAAATTATGCAGGTTTTGGTTTAAAAAAAATTATTTCTGCTAATTAGACTTGTTAGAAATTTAGCTTAAAATACAGGGAAATGACAATCTGAAACAGAAGAAAATGGAGGAGGCATTTTTTTCCATCCTTGATATCACCTGGATTTTTATGCCATTGTCCAAGAAGACAGCATCACTTTAGTTCCAGACCATTGCTATTTTTTCACACTACTTTTTGAATAAAAAATCCAGCGTATAATCTATAAATATAAGTCTTTCACCATCTTTCACATTCCAAAACTGAACTATAATTGAGATTTTAGTGGTTGTCCAGTGCCATGGGTGCATTTTCAGCTTCATACATTGAAGACAAAAAGAAATGTTAAAGATGAAGATGTCCAGAGCTTTTTTTTTTTTTGAATATATACAGGGACTTCGAAATAACTCAAGTTGTAATAAAACCTTTCTCTTTTATATCTGGAGAGACTTTCAGCTGGATGAGTTAAGTCACCTTCAGTGAGATGGACCACATAACATTTTAAGGAAATCCTACCCTTTCCAGAAAGACATGTTCATTTCTGCAGCAAATCAGGCAGCCCACCCTTCCTGTCCCATGAAGTTATCTCCAGGAGCACAAGATAGTTTGTTAAACATTAAGAGAAAGATGATATCTATAGAAAATTTAGTTGCTCTTGCTTAAAAATATCTTTAGAAGCCTTCCACGAACATGATTTTTCACAGTGACAGGACAAGGGGAAATAGCCTCAAGCTGAAGAAGAGTAGTTTTAGATTGGCTATTTGGAAAAAATTCTCTGCTGGGAGGGTGGGAGGCCCTGGCACAGGGTGCCCAGAGAAGTTTTGGCTGCCCCTGGATCCCTGGCAGTGTCCAAGGCCAGGCTGGACATTGGGGCTGGGAGCAGCCTGGGACAGTGGGAGGTGTCCCTGCCCGTGGTAGGGGGTTGGAACGAGATGAGCTTTAAGGCTCATTCCAGCCAAAGCTCTGACCATTCCATTAAATATTTTCAATTTATCACAAGAAAAATCTTGCTATTTTCCACCACATCTTATAACTAGTTAAGAATAAATATATTGAACAAACAAATAAAAGCAAATAAATCAAAAAAATATGCATGTGTGGGCACCCAACTGCTGCAAGTTCTGCCGTCTCATAGAGGTATCACAGAAATAAGCACATCTGCAGACTCACATCTACGAGCACCTCATCTCACATCTTTCCTCAACACACACCACCAGAGGCTGAAGAACCACCCAAACATAACGTGAGAAGGTTCTGCCCCCAGGCTGCTAAATCCAGTGTCCAAATTGGGCTTGTAAACTCTTTAACCAAAATGTAAAAAGTGCTGGGAGATGAGCAATGAGATTTAAAAGCCATCCGTGAAAAAGTATGGATCTAGCCAGCAGAAAGCAGTGTTCAAGGACAGTGTATGAGATACTGCTCACTTCATAATTCAGTGGCTTGTTTAAAACTCTGAGTTAACCTGTCTTAAGCCTGTTCCTTCTGCTTTATTCAGGGTCCCAAAAGTGTTTAGTGAAACGGACTGAGAACACTGGGGTAGCAAATGAAGAACACTCTTGATTGAGAGATTTTAAGTCAGACAATTTATCCATTCACAGGCCCTAATTTTTTCATCTGAGATGCCTCCAGATCTCTGGTTTTTTTCAAAGTTTGATCATACACCAAACAAAGACAACTATGGAAGTCATTAAAGTTTAATGTGAAACAAAGGATTTGGGCAAGTGTTTATAAATTCCACGGTAGAAGGGGAATATTTACTTCCATCCTGCCTTGACTTGGATCACAGTAGTTCCAAACTACAGTTTCTGCCAAAGTTTCAAAAGAAATTACCTGGCTGAGCATCCTCCTAAAGAGGAAACCATGAACAGCTAGATCTGAAAATGAAGATTAGAAGCGTTTTGTACAGATGCTGCTGCCTGTTGTAAAAAACATTCTTCATTTTTAAGGGGCCTCTGCTGTAATTAAGGGACTGACCAGTACTAACAGTTGCATAAAAACCACTATCTCACTGGAGCAGTAGAAATAATGTTGCCAAGGTGATTCTGTGTTTTGTGATATTCTAAACATATGGTGAGACAAAAACACTATAATACAAAGGCTTAAATCTTGCTGGGCACAAAGGCTTCATTTCAACTCTCAGCTGAGAAACTGGGACTTTCATTACTGTGATAATTCCAGGTAAGAGGGCCAAAAATAGTTGATTTTCCTACAGACTTAAAAATGAAAATTCTTGAACACCCTGGAATATCTTGGTACAGCAGCAGGTTTTTGTGAAGATAGTGTTTAACATATTTGCATTACTGTATGTTTTGGTTTAAAAAAAAAAAGATAAAAATTCTAAGTTATGTTGGATTCAGATCAAATCATCCAGGCAAGCTTCCAGAGAGTGGGCTGTTTCCCAAATGACAGTAATTCATTAGTATACTTCCTGCAGCTCATCCAACATGCTAAACCAAGCACTTGGTAAAACATGATGTTGTCTAAATATTTTGTGCTCCTATAACGAGGGTTTGATAAGTGATTTAACTCTGTTTTCACCAAATTAAAAAGGTGATTTGCTCTTGACACCACCATGAAAGGAATCAAGGCAGGTGTTTCATGCAACTGCAATTTGCAAAGCTTCCTTTGACTGGATAAATTTTGACTGCATAAATATTTTCTATTTATCACCTGTTTTTGAAGGAGAGGAGAGAAGTCAAAACTGGACACTGGTCAGGGTAGACATGCTTTTTAAAAGAAAAAAAAATACCGCTTAAAAGATCCTAAATTTTTTTTTTTTTTTTTTCTGGGCCCACAGAAAATAAGGACCTATTAAAGAATAGGCATAGGAAATATTTTAAGTGAGGAAGATTCACCAGGATGCTGGCATGTTTTCACATCCTGTTGCAATGTGGGAAGCTTTGTTTCTGGAAAGGTCAAGAATCTGTGCAAAGAGCTCTTTATAGAGAAGCGGCTGTCCTATTCAGATAAGAATCATTACCAAGTTCAGCCTTTTTTCTAAATTTACCAGTTCTGGCCTCAAGTCTTTCTTATTAATTTTCCTCTTTGGAGTAATAAGTGTCTAAAACAGAATATCTTACACACCATTATCAATGACATTACTATCATTATTTTCTTAAATTCTTCATAAGTTTATGGGGGAGAGTTTGGGGTGGTTTTTTGGGGTTGTTTGTTTGTTTGTTTTGTTTGCTTTTTTTTTTTTGTGTGGGGTTTGGGTGTTTTGTTTTTGTTTTGGGGTGTTTTGGTTGTTGTTTTTGTTTTGCGTTTGGGTTTGGTTTTGGATTTGGCTTTGTTCTTGTTTTCGTTTTTGTTTTTAGGGTGGTTGGCTGCATTTGCAATTTTTACCTCCAGCTCTACCAGATGACAAAGGAACTGTTCCATTATGGGATTTTTCATGATGAGGCCCAGTTGTGCACCCAAATGTGTCTGTGCACTCCATTTGAATGTGAGAACACAAAAGAGAGTTTGGGGAGGAAAAGAGATGTTTTTCAGCACACTTTTGCTCATTGCAAACAATATTTCACTAGTAATCTGTGTTTTATAATCCTTAGATGCTGAATATCCACTGGTAAATCTGCCCTAATGTATTGTCAGATCCAGGAGCAGAAAGGCAAAATAATAATGATCTTTAGTCATAGATTCTCCACCACATGAAGTGCAATAAATCTTTTCTAAATTGGTTTATTATTTTCCTCCATGCAGCACTTCTGCACATTTTTTAATAAATTATTACAGAAAATTGGCATCTATTTTGAAATTCTGAGTGTCAGTACAATTTATAGAGGAAGACTTCATAGTAATTAACAATAAATCGAAAAATGCAGACAAAATTCACTTTCTCATCATCTTAGCAGAACATACTACAGTTCTATAATCCAAAAAAACCTCTAATATATATTTTATTATCAGCATTGCTAAGACCGCCCCATTAGCATATTCCCAAAACTGGATCCCTAGGATTATGTAGAATGTGCAAAAGTTCCCAATTTTCATTCTGTTTCCAGGAGGGCAGTTCACTTCCATTCACACAGAGTTTATATTCTGAGAATGCCTGGTCACAATCCATTGTAGTTATTTTTTTCCCATGAGCAAACCCAGGCTTCAAAGGCGAGGAAAGAAATGCAATCTCATTTCCCATGAAGGATTGTTGTGGTGGTGGCAGGGATGCCAAACCTTTCTTGTTTTCCTAACACCTGTTTTGGGCTTTTTTTTCCCTTTCATCCTACTTTACACTCCTTTTCATAACAGCTAACAAAACCCATCAGAAGCAAGCAAAATGCTATCAAGATAAGTAAATGTTAGATTAAGTTAAAAATATGTTTAATATTCAGTGTCTGTGTCTATAACATAAATTGAGATGAGATGGGAAATATTCATGGGCACTGAAATGTGATTTCATATGATACTAATCTCACTAAACATTTATCAGCTTGCTTTATTCCAAACAACACCTTCCCTAAGTAATTCTCAGACATCATTTGGTAATTAGAAGAGTTGAAGGACTTTCTCTGTAAACAATTAACATGCAGCTGCCCTGCTTTTAAATCTTGATCAATTTCTTGGCACAGGAATGGGGTATTTCGTTGCTCTTGACCTCCATGTCCTGGAACATTCTCATTACACTCAATATATGGTATTGAATTCACCTCAAATTCCTTTATTCTGGATCCTTCTTGACTTCATCTCTTCGCATCCCCTTACAAAGCAAAACAAAACGTCTGTCTCTGAAGAAGGATCAGAAGCAAGGAGACTTGCTGCCTTGCAGATTTACTTTCTGGCATGTTTTGACGTTGGCAATTAATCTCTCAGTTTCTTCCAACTCAAAAATTGAACGAATGAATTAAAAATTTCGTCGCACACAGATAATCTTTTTGGATTGTTCCTTGTGTGCAGTCTCTGGTGTCAATGAAAAGCAGAGTGCACAGTGCAGTTAACCACAGCTAGAATACTGGCAGGCTTTCTCTCTTCTGCCTGTCAACTTAATTTGATGAACCTTCTTAAAATTTCAGCTGAGGTTCACTCTCTTTTGTCAAACGTGGTTGCAGTTTGGCAAATTGATTTATAAATTATTGAAACAGCAGGTAAATCAAAAAAGACATAGGCACATGTGCAGTCGTGCAGAGCTGGGCCACACAACAATTGTTTTGATTAGGAAATCCAGCCAATGAAAAATCCTCTTACTGTTTTTATTATATAGTTTAATAAGGGTCTTTTATTCCAAGATGATAACGCTGAAGATTACATTAGTTATTAAAAACAAAAACAAAAAACAACAAACAAACAAACAAACAAACAAAAAACCCACAAAAATTAGCTGTTATTGGTGAATAATGATGTACTTATTAGCTTATGGTTGCAAGAGCAATTTTTTTTTTTTTTTTTAAGGAGAAGAAAATAAACATGAAAATCCCTCACTCTGACACACATTTTCTTTTGGAGAACAACAAGTAAATATCACAAACATCTTAAACTTCTAGTTCTAGATAGAATCTCTGAAGCTTAATGATATAGAAAATAATATAGTATTAAATAATTTCAATATTCTGTCACACTGTTCTCATCCTATCACAGCTTTTTATAAAGATTTGCCTTGCATTGGGACTGTAGTGTTAAGATGAGTAATTTCAGCTTTTGGGAATTACATCTGTTATCCTGATGCCCTCCTAAATGTGATGAAATCATAGGTAAAGATGCCAAAATCAGATGATGCAATAACATTTCAATTTGGGGTTAAAATCTCAGAAATTTTGTGAGATCAGACACAAAGAACAGCAGTTATAAATTCACATGAGTAATCTCCATCATCACATGGATTTATCAGTAGTAAGACCTGGAACTCAGGAGTAAAGAATTTTATAAACATTAATTAATCACATCTCATTGGAACAACTTTGTGGAGTGAGTATGAATTATTAACCTTAGGTTTACACATGGGTGAACAGGCACTTCACTTTAATTTCTCTCCTCCATGGAAAATTATACCTGTATTCCAGCATTTTCTGAATTGTCTGGAAGGCTTTAAACCATTACATGTATGTTGTCTCTCTTTTTTGGTACTTTCTTTTTTTGATTGGTTTTTATTGTATTTGGTTTTTTCAGCACAAATCACTGCATAATTTCCTTTTTCAGCAAGATGTCTTACTCCTGGGGATCTGCTGGCCCATATTAGAAAGACAATCCCTTTCCAACGTCTCTGCAGTTTAGAAATTGGTTTACTGTGTTTGGAAGTTTTGCATACATGCTCTGCTTTTTCTGGCATTCCGTTACATGAATTTAGTTTAATTCTGTCTGAGAGAATTTAACCAGGGCTGTGGTTGTCTATCTCTGCCTGTGGGCTAATTACTTAAGACAGAAAATGCTCTGTAAAATACCTGTACTGCACTTTTTATTTTTTTTTTTTTTTTTTTTTTTTTTTTTTTTTTTTTTTTTTGATGGCGGATAAAAGAAAACATGTGGAGGAAAATGAAAGCAAGTAATGAAATTTCAAGACAAAGGTTAACATAACACTTCTTCAGCTGCATTGGAAGATATAATTTGACCTTGTTACCAGAATGATTTGTGGGCTTTTTTAATTCTTGAGCAAACTGAAGACATTTAGCTTTAAAATACTGAGAAATAGTGCTCAAGACATTCTAGTTTCTGATCTGCTTCCATCTCGGTAAGTAAATCAGAAAAGATAAATTTGATTCTTATTATTTCTATTTTCCTAACAGTTTTGAGGGGAAAATCAGTTTTGTTTTGTTTTTTTTTTTTTTTAATTACAAAACTTAAAAACTATCATAGGATTACCTGCAGAAAGGGAATCTACTCTTTGTTAATTGGTTTCCTGGTTTATCTTAATAATAACTTCCCCAACTTCAGTCCTATGTTTGTGTGATATCACTGCCACAGGAAGCCTGGGACAAATCCTTTGAGGTCACTGTGCTATGGTAATAGATAAAGTGTTCAAACAGCAAAACTTTGGAGACTTGATGCCAATGGAAATTTTAATGGACGTTTGTGACATCGGAAGCACCCTGAATGAAAGCCAGAAGCATCTGGATGAAGTTTTATTTGTGTTGAGCCAGGATCTTGGTCAGGTGTGTCCGATCTGGGGACTACACATGGTGTCTTCAAATAACTCTTAGCCCACATACACCACTTCCAATCCCAGAAAGAAACGTGTGCTCATTCCTGGGATGCTCAGTGAGATTTGCAGCTGCAGGACATTTCCTCCTGTCTCCCCTCTTCGTGCTCAACCCAAGTCATCCATGACAAGCAGATCATTTGTTCTGTCTGACATTCCCCAGATGTGTCAGGCTAACTGTGAGCGTGTAGAGCTCTTTCCCACTTATGTTCTGCATATGTCCCAGATTCCCACATATCTAGCAGCCATATGGAATAAATTTTTCCTTACAGAGGAAAAAAAATCCAGCCAAACAGTAGAATCTCCATTTATGTCCAGTCAGGTTTTTCAAGTAGAGAAAAGAATAGCCCAGGCATAAAAACATGCTGCTTAAAAATTCCCATCTCTGCTGCCTTCATGCTCCTCATCTTCCACGGGTCCTAAAAATCTTCTGGAGCTCATTGGTCAATATTGCTGTTTATTTCCTGTGTGCTTTTATCCTCTGTCTTAAATTTGACACAGACAGGATCAACAGCTGCCTTAATTCTCAGTTTTTACAGTAATATATTACAAAAAAGGATAGGCCTAAAAAGAGAAGTTGTATGAATGTCACTCTGTCCTTTAACCCAGATGAGGATGAGCTGAGATGTTCTGGGACTAATCATTAATATGTCCTGGACAAATGAACAAGGGGTGCCAAACTGTGCAAAACCCAAGTAGATCTGCTCATATCATCCAGTAATTCCAGCTGCTGGGGGGTATTAATCACTGAAATGATCCACAAAACCCAGGCCAAGGCACCTCGGGGGACGTGTGACAATAATTGATATTTCTGGCTGACCTCCATCTGTTCCTTTAAACTTGAAATTTGAAAGACTTTCCTTCAACCTTGTTTACCAGCAGTTGATTCCCTCCACACACGACGGTGAACTTTGCACTGACACATCACAAACCTTCTGACATAAAGTTACACTCACCGTTTCTTCTAGGTAGCCTCTATTCCAAGGTCCTAATGTGTCTCCCCTTTGTCATTCTCTGCCACTGGGTTGAATTTGAGTGATTTTCAAACCCCAGTGGGATGGCCACAATGAAGAGCGCTGCCTGTTTGATTATGCTTTTTTTGGCACACACACTGTGCCAGCATTAAACAATCCTACAAAATATGCACTATAGGCTTGACAATTATTGTATCTCAGCGTGTGGCTGTCTGTGTTTTTGATGGTTTCCAAACAATGGCATGTGAGCCAGATTGCATGAATAGCCCTGTGCTGTTGAACAGCAGTAATGAGGATGTCAGTAGAGAGCATTAAATAAGCTTTCCTTAGTCATTTAAAGGATTTATGTATCTGGTCGCTTGTCAGCTTCACATCACACAAAACGAGAGTCCCAGATTTTTGTGCCAATGGGCTAGACTTGCATGTTCAAACTGGAGGGGAGGCTGAAAACACCACTGAGTTCCAGTCACACTCATCTTAAAATTCGTGTTGCAACTGAAGTAACTACAAAACAATAAAACTCCCCATGTAGCATCTAATCACACACACCACGAGCCATGCTGATGCGTATTTACTCATTCAGTAAGTGCCGAGTCCAAAACACAAACCACAGCACTTCTCCTATGCAAAGAATGTTTGTTCAGAATTTTTTTATTTATTCAGCCAAATGAGATGTTGCTGAGTGCAAAATACTGAGTATAGTCACAAGCAGAAGACATGTTCATTAAAGGCTTCGCACCGTCTCATACCTGCAGCTGCTAAAACTGAGCCAGAGCCCTGCCACAAGAAAAATCCAAGATCAGAAAAATGACATGAATTTCTTGTTTTTAACTCCTTGATTCCCTGAATGTACTTTAGCACTGAACATATTTCAGTCAAACAGTTTTTGGTCTGCCACCATGAAAACAAAAAATCCCAAAGTGTGTTATTTATTGTTTTGATCTCCGCCCAACCCATGGGTGTGCCTGTGATTGCTCCAGCATAGGTTTAGGATCTGGCACTTTGCTTTATTAAACTTTAGGAGTTTCCTAGAGCCCAACCTCTCCAGCCTGTCCAGGTCCCTCTGGTTGGCATCTCTTCCCTCCAGGGTGTGGCCTCCCCACACAGCTCAGTGTCCTCTGCATTTTTCATTTTCACAGTCAGTTTTCATGGACGCCTCACACACAGACGAGAAGGAATCTGAGGAATGGTCCACATTCCCCACCAGGAACCACATTTCAGGATGCCACTTTCAATTTTCATGCTCCAGAGGGACATGAGTTTAGGCCCTCTTGGATGGATGATGACCCGTCTCTTAAACTTTTATTTCCTACCATACTGCCTGGGATTTAAGCACGATCAGGTAAAAGGTGTGAAGAGAATGTTACTGTAAAAACCCATGAGAGAAAGGCAAGTATGAGAGCATAAAAAAACACATCCAGCACATAAAATATCTTTTTATCTTATTTTCTCTCTCTTTAGGAGAGGAAACAGGAAAATGAGGTTTTCTGATAAAGAAAAGCTGTATTTCAAAATATCTTTGAAGACCAGTCAGAACAGGTGATCTCTAAAAAAGTCATTATTTTCTTCTCATTCTGTGAAAAATACTAAATCCACATTTCTCAACATGATGCAGTTATTATTGCCAACTTCTGATGTAAAACTAAAGCACAGAGAGATTATATTTCTAGCCCAATGTCACAGTGAGGATTTCTTTCTTAGCAAGTGCTCTCTCAGAAAAAGATTGCAAAGACCTTCGCAGTGGCCAGAATACATCAGACAACCTTCTGATGGCTTTGTCCTTGTTTGTCTCTCTTTCTTGATATAAAAAATGGGGTCAGTCTGGCATGTGGATCTTAAAATGCCTCCAGTATATTTCCCCACCTGCAGGTATTATGGGGTCAGGAGACTGAGGCTATATTTATCACTATTTCTGGAAACTTGCATTATTCACTTTAAATATTTCAGGAATGATCTCACTGGAATGCGAATATCATAGTGAAGTGACTTGCTCCTTAAATATTAATGAAAAGGAAAGCTGAAGGTAACAATGCTGCATAGAAATCATAAGCTATACAAAAGGGACTCTTTATTAATATTCACCTCTGCTCCTGTGGCTGGTATAGAAATAATCCCATGTTTAGAAAACATTAAAATAACACCCATATGAGCAACCTCTCCAGCAAGCAGCCTGGTTACAAAAAAGATTAAAATGAGAGCCACATCACAAACTTGACTTTGGTTGTCTTAGATTGCCCTTAAAACAGTGATTTCTTTACAGTTTTTACAGCTAACATTGTATTTAATATAGTAATTTACTTTTCAGTTTTGTTTTTTCTACCCACTGTGGTAAAAATCCAGTTAGAATTGGTCCCTGCAAGGGAAATTTTGTTGCTTTCTCAGTTAAATACGTGGAAATGAATGACTTAGATATAAAAAGAGCAAGTATTAAAAATATATTTGAGGGGGAAAAAGTGTTAATAGACTTCAAATGCTTTGTGTTCTGTGACAGAACCATTTGGAAGAGTGGTGAGGAAACCAATTCCCATCCAATACTCCTCCCCTCCTCCAGTCTGTCTCAGGACTGTTGCAAAGGCTGTCAAATTTGCTGTGAGGAATGAGGGTTAGAGACCTGAATCTATCCATAACAGCTAATAGCCCAACCATCACCTGCCATGTCAGAGAGCTATTTTACATTTCTTTTCCTCCTTTTTACAGATCAAAGCCTTGAACCTCCTGACGTGTAGTATCAACCCCTAAATATGCACTGCAACAGAAAGAGGTTTCTATCTCTCATGCAGGAAATATTCCCACTTTGTCCAAAAAGTTAAATGCTATTTAGAGATTGAAACTAAGCCAGATCTCCATGTGACATAATAATTAAAAATTATTCCAAAGCAATGTTTTTCATTTTTCAGCCCAATTCCACTGAGTACATAAAATTTCAAACCATCAAATATGATTCCTAAAGGTGCCTGATGGTTTACAGCCCATAGTTCTGACCTTTTCGTGTTTGTAGGAGTAGACCTCCCCGAAAAACTTGTTTGCATGACTTAGACATGCATGTTTTGCCCATTTTTGTCTCAGTTAAAATTATCCTTGTCCTGTTGATTCAAATACCCTGAGGCATTTGAAGCACCCTCACAGAAATTCTGCATCTCTGATGCTCAGACTCCCAGAACCATCTGCCTCAACTCTCTGAGGCTCAGAAAAGGAAAATATAACACAGGGTGTCAGGAGGCAGGGACTGGGAGGACAGCCCTTTGAGAATCAGTATTTTCACAAGCAAACCAAGCCCTTTCTGCACGATTAATCCTTGCATGAGCCTTTTCATAGGCGGAGGTCTGAGAACGTATTGTGTACGGAGAGGCTTTTACGAGGTCACATTTCCATCTGGAGCCATAAAAAGGAGCTCCTAATCTAACACAGGGGCTTACAACACGGAACAAATGGTGCTTTAGTGCCTCTTTTAATTGAGACTCAACCTGTCCCCTCTATTCTGTCTTTGTTTTCTTTAGCCTGAAAGCACCAGCAGTGGAAAAGGTGGCATCTCCCAGCAGCAGGGGCTGCTAATCTTAACCTCCTTCTGTGCAAAAAACGGCTTAGATTGACTTAATTATTTAATATGTCTTGGTTGACACAGGTTAGTAAAAAAAAAAGATCAGCATGTTAATGCTCCTTTCTAGCATTTTCTTCCCAAAAAGCCTTTAAGAAGCTCATGAATATTTAATGCCTCTCAGTCAGTGCTGAGGAGATGACACCATTAAGGTTGAAACCAAATGCCAGACGTGTGAGCATCCCAGAGCTGCCCGAAACTGTGCAGAGAGACCTCCTCAAATGGCTCTACCCTCCCAGCTCAGCCTTTATGATCAAGCACCAAAGGACAGGGTTTTCCTTGCTTTCTCTTTTCCTCCTTCCCCCTCTTTGTTTTACCCCATTGGAGAAGGAAATGGATCACTCAATGAAAAAAAAATCAACCGCTGGCCATGAATATTATTTTTAAGACTGACATCTGTTCAAAACCATATAAATGGGACTGTGTTAATGCATAAAAAGTATAAAAAGTGTTCATGCTTAAACACAGGGAAATTATGTTCATTCACCAGGGAACAGCAAGTCTAGTTTACTGTTCTTTTTCCTACACATTTTAGGAAAAAAAAACATTTTTTTTGCCTAGCATTCTGTATGAATTTGCTAAAGTAGGAGTGGCTGATTTTTGATGTCTTTCGCTAAGGCACCACTGTAAAGTACCTGTGCTTTAGATTTTGCTTTCTCTTAGCTTACTTAATAAAATAATAAGTAGAATAATTCCTCATATCCATATGCTTAAGTGGTCAAGTATTGCGTAAAAGGAGGTGTCCATTAAGCTCTTTATGAAAAAAAAAAAAAAAAAAAAAAAAAAAAACAAAAAACCTGTTCGCTGTTTTACATGAGAAATTAGCGTTTTTTAAATTTTTTTTTTCCCAGTTAATATTCATGATGAAAAGATATTTATCTAGCCACTATGATATTTGCTTAAATAAAGCCCCAGTCTAACTCGACTGAAACTGAAAGGTGGCAAATTTATTAAAATTGTTACATAATTCCACTTATGGAAACTAGTTTTCTTGTTCTTGTCTCCCCATATTCTTCTGAGTACAGTCTGTTGGGACGTACAATGAAAGCTCAAGGAAAATACATTGCCTAATCTACTTTTATTTTCACTCTCTTCTCTAAAAGGGTAATAATGGAAATTATTATTTGATAAGAGAGTCTGGTTCATAATTGTGAAATAAGCATAAGAATTCAAACTAAATCAGGTTGCACTGAAGACTTTGAAAAATTAAGATATCAGCATTTTCAAACGCCTGACCAACTCCATTATTTGTTTAAAAGTTAATGATAAACCTGTTTGAAGATGAATAAACATTATTATGAGTTGCCTTGGTTTTCATTAAAATAGTAAGGTTCTTTCAAATCCGTACATCCAGATGTTAATTAAAAAGCTGTTGTCAAAATGATAGACTGTTTTTTTTAATCTTTCCTTTCAATTCTAACTAATCCTCATAGAGGACAGGACCCAGGTGAGTCAATTTTTCCTCATGAAAATTGCAAAGATAGATGTTTGCAAAATGGTTGATGTAAAAGCAGAGTAGGCAAGCTCACATTGAAGGGGCTCCCATGAAAACAATCCCTTGTATTTGATTTTAACAGACAAGCAATAATATAATAATGTCTTTATTTTCAAAGACAAAAAAATTAACATCATAATATGTTGATAGACAACTTGTTCCATCAAACACTATTGTCATTATTTGATGGCAGGAATGTAAACAATGATGTCCAAAGTTCAGAACTTGTGAAAGAATTCCCGAGAACTTGATGGGTTGCATGACTCAGTTTCCCATCTGAAATATTTACAGAACCATTGAATTTTGAACAAATTGAAGTCTGTGAGAAGTTTAGATACACCAGAACACATGAAGCTAAAACAGTTCACCTACTTCCTCCTTCCCGACAATCAAAAGTGAAATGAAACCAAATAGACGCACAACAAGGAAAAACGAGACACCACTCCAAAATGCCTACTGCAGACTGATGACCAGCTACAAAACAATGTGATCCTAGCAGATTTTCCTTGATTTCTGACAGCTTTGTGCAGTCAACAGCTCTTTCATAATCCACGTGAGCAGGATGACTGGCTCTGCCTCCTGGGTCCTGGGGGGTGCTTTTGATCTAACAAGGCAGTGCCATTATTAGCGAGGCTGCCGTGTAACCACCACATCATTGCACACTGTCAATTTAGTTTTGCATGAGCCCCTCGGCTCGTGACACTCCAAATTTAATACTGAGCTGCAGATAAACCAGAATAAATATTGTAAGAACAAAGCTGTCACAGAAACACACTCGGAGTGTTTCGACCCAGTTCAAAGGCCCTTCGCTGTAATTGTCTCTGACAGAAGGTTCCTGTACTCTAAGTACTTTAGTTGCCAATGACCTTAAACGCGATTATCATTAGCCTTCTTGTAATACTGCCTCTCCCTTGAACTCAAATTACTGTGCTCCTCAGATGGTTTTTTGCAGAGAGAGAGTTCAATGTTGTAGTTAGCATAATTCAAGCTGTTTTAATCAACGCTGTGTCCTTTGTAAATAAAGCTGCGTTCTGAAACACATGCCGTAATAATTACATCCATAATTTGTTAGAGTTATTGAAATAATTTTGACTACACTAATTTGAATTACAGCTGCAAACAAGCAGTAAGGAAATAAGCAGATAATAATACACGTATTAACATCAAGCCTGAAGTTGGCATTTGTTTAAGCCAAGAATCTGAATAATTTAACTATGTTTCAGAGGTGGTAAATCTGCCTTGATTGAAAGTGAAACTCATCTATGATCTCTAAACCTTTCTAATCTCAAAAGAAAATAAAAACACATGTTTTTTTCCCTGCCTCCACTGAAAGTAGTTGAAGTTGATGCCTTGCCAAAGTCTGACCAGACATGACCAATGAGCAGAGATCCCATCAGCCATGGGATGCCTTTGTAGAAATTAATTTCCGGCAGTGTCTAGAGCATGTTAATTACCAGGAAAACTTCTCATGGTGTAATTCAGTAAGTAAAAGTCCTCTAAAATAAGCCTCTTTAGGCACATTTTAGAATTCAGTAATTGCAAGACACAGAGGCATTAAAAATAATGAGAAGCAAGGATTGCCTCAAAAACTGTTTTCGAACAGCCATCTCATATAATCCCTTGCATAAACCAATCTCCTCTTAAATGAGGTCTATTTCTCTTCTTGCTATCCTAAATGAACAACTGTTTCCTGAATCTCACTGACTTTATTGCTAGACACATTATAATTTTCAGCCTAGATATGTTAACTAAGAGAGAACTTTTTCCTGTTTCTCTACATTACTGGGCACTGCATTTTTCTTTTTATTTATACTTAGGTATATATGTGAAAGATTGACATTTTCTACTGCTGGCTCACTTGCACACTGATTTAGTACTTCAGACCCATCACCAGCAATTTTAATGGAGACTTAATCCAGTTATCGTTTTGTATTTTTCTCCCTAAAAATTGCAGTCTGATGCACAAAGGAGTCAATTAATGGAAAATCTGCCGTTCTTGTTAATATGGAGGTTATAATACAGATGGTTGTAATTTCTGTATCTATATCTTGTTAATCTGGCATTTTAATTTTCTTGTAGCCATTAAGTTTTTTCTATATGAAATGTAACAGACATCAGTGTTAAAATAAAAAAATATATATATATTGGTGATGACATTTGAAGTTAGACATCCAAAACTGAATATTCAAAGCTGGTTGGAGTTTGGGTTGGTTTTTTTTGTTTGTTTTTTTTTTTTTTTTTTTTTTGCCTCTTTGTGACTTTTTTTCTTTATTTTCATTGGTTGGTTTTTGATTTTTTTGGTTTTCATTTTTAAGAACTTGCTGCTAAACTAATGTCTTTAGATTAAAATGTGGTGTTACATGATTTCCAGAAATAACTCCTAGCACTACAGAATCATGAAGACAAACCATCATCAGACCAATGACTTTAAGAAGAAAGGTCACTGAACTGTTGGACAGGGACTAGTGTGATATTATTGATTGTCTTTTTTCCCTTCATTTCCTTTTCCTTTGCTTCCTGAATTTAGAAGAAAACTGCGATAAAGTATTATTTCCAGGAAAAAAAAAAGAAAATTAAAAAACAACAACAACAAAAAAAGAAACCAAAAAAACCAAACAAAACAAACAAAAAAAAAAAACCAACAAAAAAAACTCCAAAAGAAACTAAACACAAGCCTCCAAAAGACCAACACAAGACAAAAAACAAATAAACCAACCAAATAAAAATCAGAAAATGAAACATGAAAACAAGCCAAAGCCAAAAACAAAACAAAAACAATCACAAACAAAAGCACAAAAACCGACAACCTGCCCCAACATCCAAATATTACTTGTGGAAGACAACTTCAGATTTCAAGACTATTCTTATACCAAGCACATTAGTGAGGCATATGTGATAGGAGTTCTGTGGACACATGAAGCATCAATTTGTGCATAAGCAGCCAAAACTGATGGTGAAATGGTCACATGGAGTGACTCAAAGTCATCTCTCCGGAGCTTGATGGTGTCCTCTAAAGGAACAGAGGAGAATTTTTGAATCATAAGTTG
>VKON01000208.1:84007-105898 GCA_009741485.1 Malurus cyaneus samueli
GAGAGACCTATTCACTGCAAAGAAATCCATGAAAAGTAGCTTAAATTAAATATATAACTTTAATAAGTCCTAAATGTGTTCAAATTTAGGTTGCAATAATTCACAGTGAAGATAAGCAAGCTATTGGCACTTGGTGGAGTACTTGCATGTGACTTAGGTATTTTTAATCGCAGTACAAAAAGTATGCCAGTGAGAGAGTGGAGTCTGCTGGGATCACTTTTGGTACATACATTAATCAGCACTAGCAGAAAAAAAGTAAACACAAGTTCAATATTTGGCTAACTTCCAGCTGTTGAGACACATTAGATGGTAGGCAAGGCTTGCAAGGCAACTGGTAAAGGCCTTTACATTTAGGTCACCTATATTTAGACAAGATAAAGCACTGTGTCTTGTCCTACTAAGAACTGTCCCAGATTAATAGATCATTTCTTTCCCCAGCCTTCACTTTTCTGCAGGAGAATCTGCGTGCCTGCTGCCAAAAGCATGCGATTGAAATAAGTCGAGTAATTATTAGCCAAAAATAATGCATTATTTAGGAAAATAATCAGTTAAAAGGAATAAGCCTACTGTCTTTCCACTATTTCTAGTAATATTTTTGTCTACTTTGGATTTCTTGGTTAAGCACTTCAGGCTTAGCTAACAGATTATCCATTTATCATGAGTTTGGGAAACGATTCTAAATGATGAGACTCTTTCTTTAGATTCTTGTTTTGATCTATTTCCCATTGCCTTACCTAAATTAAAAATTCACAATACAACAGAATGTATGATTCATGCTGCATCCAACTAAACGACCCTTTCCTGCTGAGGCCCAAACAGAATCTCCAGAAAGTGGAATAAAACACATGCAGATGTGTTGTCTGTCCTCCTTCAAGCGCTGTTCACAAGAAATCACCTGAGTCAGACGTTTTATCTGTGAAATCAGTGATCCTCAGCTGAGTCTCGCACATTAAATTGTTCTGGAACCCGTTGGTTTAGAACCAGTAAACTTTTGCATCGCAAGCAAAAGGTTAAACCTTTTGCATCCGAGGCTGAGTTGCAAAACACCTTCTTGAGAAACCTCGAGTAACACAAATTATTATCCTCCTTGTCTAGTTGTAGAAGTAGTCATAAGTGTCATACAAGTTCACAAATTTTTCTGCTATTTTCTGCGAGACCAGCATTTGGATGGCCAAAGTTTATTTTGATAGCTAACACTTTGGGCTTTTTCTTGCTTTTGAGAGACCCAAGACAGAACTGGTCTTTTCACAGAAGAAGCCAGAAGCCCTGCAGAGCTTATTGGGACAATAGCCCAAAAGGCTTCTTGGACAGGCTGAATTTGTGAGGTTGCACAGGAGACACACATCGCCTACACCAGAAGAGAGGTGGTGCTATTGTCATCCTACTTCCATGGATGAATGTCCTGACCCATTGCACTGTCCAACCGTGACCAAACCCACGCTGAGAAGGTATCTACCCTCCAAAACTTGGGGAGGGTACTCCACCACTCTTTCAACATCAAATTTCATAATTTGCCCATCAAAATCCCTTACAAAAAAAAATTGTTTTTCCCCACATGCCAACGGTTACAAGTATCGCATGTTTCTTACGACCAGCTCCTTGAAAACCTTGAGTGCTGTGAGAAAATGGTGGGGCCAGTGCAGCCATAAAATCATTACTGACGTATCTTCTGGGTGACTCCACTATGCCAAAGATGTTCACTGTGTCTTTTGCTGCCTTGTACATAACTGAAATACAGTTGAGAGAAATTGTGGCAGCTGCTCTGAGATGTGATAGAAGTTCAGCCTTCTATGGGCCATCAGGAAGAAATATTGACGCCAGCCTTTGAGTCTGCAGCTCGAAAATAAGTACTGGAGAGAGTTTAAGAAGAAGCACTGGCTGATCAAGCTCATTTTTTTTTTTTTTTTTTCAAAAAAGCTCTCTCATTGAGGAAATGTTCAAGATAGCTACTCATTTACTTGCATGAGATCTGATCCTCTCCCACACTGGCTCTGGGTCACTCGCATCGCCTTTCCTCAGTCATACATTCTAGTTAGCCTTAATCCCAACCGTGCCTCACTGAGCACTCCTGAAATTAAAATGTACATATGTCTGGTGTGAGCTGCTACTAATCCAAGCGCTTCGGGGTATTCCAAAATCCTCCTAAACCTCTTTTCTAGGCCTTTTCTAATCGTTCATAAAAATTATAAGGATTAACTTGTATGAGTGATGACCACTCTTTTATCACAATCACAGATGTTTACTGGAGGTTGTCACCTTAACCACCCCAGGGGTTCCCCCTGCGACAGCGAGCAGAGACACCTTTCCGAGACCAATGTTGCTAGTCGGCAGGTGACCTTTTCTCAGAGGTCCAGCCAGGTAGTCTGATAAGGTGAGTATGCAATAAGAATGAGAACCATTCATCTTATATTATCCCCCAAAGTACCTCACAAATTCCAAAACATGTGACAACATAAACTTACAATACCGTGTCATAAAACAGCAAGGCGGTTTTTGTCTGGGTTTTTTTTTTTAAGCACAAAAGGAATTAGTAAAAATATTCTGGTTTCAAATCAAGTTTTTTATTTTAGGAACCATTTCAGCTGGGCAAGCCTTTTGAAAAATAAGGGAGGATCACTAAATATTCAATTTCAAGATTAGTAAACTGGTTTCTTGAAGGCTTCCACGCGCTAGACCCTGTTATACATTGAGACTTTTTTCATTTGTATTAAATAGTCTTAGAGCATCTGTTTTTGCTGTCTCGACATAGATGATTCTTAAAACATAATTTTACAGATCCAAAGAAGTAAAAATTACAAAGAGTGGAAGTTATTATATATAACACTCATTATATTAGCCACAATAATATAGTTAACTTAGTTTGAGATACTTAATAAAGGTCTTTGTTTTATTTGCTATCTTTTTTTTCATTATACCATGAATGTTTGGTTTTCTGTTTTGCTGGGTTGGGTCATATTTTGTTTTTTTTTTTTTTTTTATTTTAAATGGGCTGTTTGATAGTGCCAGATAGTTGCAGTTGTCTTCATAGAATAGCTTTGTCCTGGACCTGTCTTTCCTTATGGCAGTGAACATTTCCCATGTCCCTCCATGCAGTGGATGCAATCACTGTCATGTCCCCTTCTTATGCCAGACATCAATACCGAGTGACCCTTTTTGGGAACTGTCAGCAATCAGCTAAAAACCCACAAGCTGAGAACGTCACTCCAGCAAACATGAGAAGCTAAATATGAGTTTCTCTGCCCAGTTTAGCCACCAGAAACCCAGCAAGGACGAGGAAGAGGGAAGGCTGGGTCTGTTTGTACTTGATTAACTTGCTCCTGAGAATGCAGCTCCAGGCCCTAAGTATTCCTGGGTTGAAAAACATGTTTAGCGAATCAAAGAAATTGAAAAATTATTGGCAGTTTTGTTTAAAAAAAATTAATAATTCGCTAAATAAGACTGTTGAAATTTAGCTATAATGACAGGAAATGACAATCTGAAACAGAAGAAATGGAGGAGGGCGATTTTTTTCCATCCATTGATATCACTGGATTTTTATGCCAGTTGTCCAGAAGACAGCATCACTTACTAGTTCCAGACCATTGCTAATTTTTCACACTTACTTTTTTGAGCATAAAAAATCAGCGTTAATCTATAAAATATAAGTCTTTCACCATCTTCACAGTTCCAAAACTGAACTATAAATTGAGAATTTTAGTGGTTGTCCAGTGCCATGGGTGCATTTTCAGCTTCAACATTGAAGAACAGAAAGAAATGTTAAAGTGAAAGATGCTCCAGAGCTTATTTTTTTTTTCATAGAAAATACAACCCGGGGACTCACATATACCAAGTGTAATAAAACCTTTCTTTTATATCTGGAAGGACTTCAGCGGATGAGTTACGTACCTCATGTGAGAGGCACACATAACATTTAAAAGATACCCCCTTTCCAGAAAACATGTTCATTTCTGCAGCAACATCAGGCACCGCTCACCCTCCTGCCAGAAGTTATCCTTCCAGGAGCAACAAATAGTTTGTTAACACATTAAGAAAAGATGATATCTATAGAAAATTTAGTTTGCTCTTCGCTTAAAATATCTTAGAAGCCTTCACAACATGATTTTTTCACAGTGACAGGACAAGGGGAAATAGGCTGCAGCTGAAGAAGAGTAGTTTAGATGGCTATATGGAAAATCTCTGCTGGGCAGGGAGCGACGGCTGGCACAGGTCCCCAAGAAGTTGGCTGCCCGGATCCTGCAGTGTCCAAGAGCAGCGGACATTGGGGCTGCAGCAGCCATGAGAGACAGTGGAGGTGCCCTGCCACGTGGTAGGGGGTTGGAACGAATAGCTTTAAGGCTCCATTCCAGTCCAAAAGCTACTGAAACCATTCATTAAAATTTCAATCTTATCGACAAAAATAATCCTTCTAATTTCTCCACCACCACATCCTTATATACTAGTTAAAGAATAAATATATTAACAATACAAGATAAAGCAAATAAATCAAAAAAATTGCATGTGTGGGCACCCAACTGCTGCAAGTTCTGCCGTCTCATAGAGGTACACAGAAATAAGCACATCTGCAGATCACATCATACGAGCACCTCATCTCACATCTTTCCTCAACACACGCCACCACCAGAGGCTGAAGAACACCCAAACATAACCGTGAGAAGGTTCTGCCCCAGGACTGCTAATCCAGTGTCCAAATTGGGCTTGTAATCTTTAACCAAAATGTAAAAATGCTGGGAGATGAGGCAATGAGATTTAAAAGCCATCCCGTTGAGAAAAGTATGGATCTAAGCCAGCAGATAAGCAGTAGTTCAAGGACAGTGATGATGAGATACTGCTCACTTCTATCTCAGTGGCTTGTTTAAACTCTCGAACGTTAACCTGTCTTAGAAGCCTGTTTCCTTCTGACTTCTTTATCTCAGGGTCCCAAAGTGTTTAGTGACAAACGGACTGAGAACACTGGGGTAGCAAATGAAGAACACTCTTGATTGAGAGATTGTTAAGTCAGAACAATTTATCCATTCACAGGCCCTATTTTTTCACTCTGAGATGCCCTCAGATCTCTGGTTTTTTTCAAACGGCTTTGATCATAACCAAACAAAGACACTATGAAGTCATTACAAGTTAATGTGAGAACAAAGGATTGGCAATGTTTAAAATTCCACACGGTAGAAGGGAATATTTTACTCTCCATCCTGCTTGACTTGGATCACAGTATTCCAACTACAGTTTCTGCACAAAGTTTCAAAAGAAATACCTGTGAGCAATCCTCCTAAAGAAAACCATAACAGCAGATCTGAAATGCGATTAAGAAGCGTTTTGTATCACAATGCTGCTGCCTGTTGTAAAAAACATTCTTCCATTATATTAGGGGCCCTGCTGTAATTAAGGACTGACCAGTCACTAACAGTGCATAAAACCACTACTCACGAACAGTAAGAATATGCTCCGAAGGTGATTTCGATGGTTTTGTGATAATTCTAAACTATGGTGAGACAAAACACTATAATACAAAGGCTTAAATCTTGCTGGGCACAAAGGCTTCATTCTCCACTCTCAGCTGGAAACTGGGACTTTCATTACTGTGATAATTCCAGGTAAGAGGGCCAAATAATAGTGATTTTCCTACAGACTTTAAAAATGAAAATTCTTGACACCCTGGAAATCTGGTACAGCAGCAGGTTTTTGTGAAGATAGTGTTTAACATATTGCATTACTTATGTTTTGGTTTAAGAAAAAAAAAAAGATAAAATTCTAAGTTTACTATGTGATTCAGATCAAATCATCCAGGCAACCTCCAGAGAGTGGCTGTTTCCCAAAATGACAGTTAATTTCATTGTATATGCCTTCTCCTGCAGCTCATGCCAACATGCTTAATCATAGCACTTGGTAAACATGATGTGTGTCATCAAATATTTTTGTGCTCGCTATACGAGGGTTTGATAGTGATTTAACTTCTGATTTTTTTTCACCCTAAAGTTAGAAAAGGTGATTGTCTTGACACACACCATGAAAGCAATCAAGGCAGGTGTTTTCATGCACTGCAATATTGCAAAGCTTCCTTGTACTGGATAAATTGTGACTGCATAAATATTCTTCTATTATCAACCTGTTTTGAAGGAGAGGAGGAGTCAAAAACTGGACCAAACTGGTCAGGGGTGACATCGTCCTTTAAAGACAAAAGAAAATACCCTGTGCTCTAAAAGGCACCCTATTTCTTTTTTTTTTTCTGTCAACGCACAGAAAAGGACCATATAAAGATCGGCAATAGGGAATATTATAATGTGAGGAAAGATGTCAGCAGTGATCTGGCAAGTCACATCCTGTTGCAATGGGGAAGCTTGTGTTTTCTGGAATAGGCTCAAGAATCTGTGACAAAGAACTCTTATTAGAGCTCGCCTATTTCCAGCTAAAATCCGATTACTCTCGCAAGTTCAGCCTTTTTTTCTAAATTTACCACGTTCTGGCCCAAGTCTTTCTTATTAATTTTTCCTCATTTGGAGATAAATCAGTGAATTCTTAATAGAAGAATATTGGATACATCACCATATCAGACATGACATTAATCATTATTTTCTTAAATTCTCCATAATTTATGGGGCGAAGAGTTTGGTGGTGTTTTGTGGTGTTTCTGTAGTTTGTTGTTTGATGTTTTTTTTTGTTGTTTTGAGGTTTGTTGGTTCTGTTTTGTTTTGTTTGCATTTGTTTGTTTTGTTGTTGTTTCTTTGTTTTTAGATTTGTTTTTTTGTTTTGGTTTGTTCTGTTGTTTTTTGTTTTGGATTTTCTTCGCATTTTATCTAGTCTAGCGTTTCTACAAAAATCTGCGTCATGGGTTTCATATGAGTGCATGGTAACACCCAAATGCACAGTGGTCTAACGAAGACATCATTGAATGTGAATTGGAACAATTTTAAGAAGTTTTTCCGGGATTATATGTAAAGATGTTTTTAGCACACTTTTGCTCATTGCAACAATATTTCACTAGTAATCTGTGTTTTCATAATCCCTTAGATTGCTGAATATCCACTGGTAAATCTGCCCTAATGTACTTGTCCAGATCCAGCGAAGCAGAAAGGCAAAATAATAATGATCTTTTAGTCATAGATTCTCCACCACATGAAGTGCAATAATCTTTTCTAAATTGGTTTATTATTTTCCTCCATGCAGCACTCTGCACCATATTTTTAATAAATTATTACAGAAAATTTGGCATCTATTTTGAAATTCTGAGTGTCAAGTACATTTATAGAGGAAGACTTCATAGTAATTACAAAAATCGAAAAATGCAGCAGACAAATCACTCACTTTCTCATCAATCTTGACGCAAACATACTACAGCTCTATAACCAAAAAAACTCTAATATATATTTTAATTATCTTCAATGCGAATACAAATATATATGGAGGTCAGACTCCGGGGGATTCAAATTTCAAGCCTCATTTTGGTTGAGTCCAAAATGTTTCGATAACCTTGATTAAATGCCGGCAGGGATCTGAGTCTGCAGACCATCACATAATAAAGCTGAGTCAAAATATTAGTTCTGCACAATCCTGGCTCACTTTGCACCATCCTTTGGGATGCTTCAAACTATTGCTTCTCAGTGGATTTCAACAGCATTGCTAAGACCCGCGCCCCATTAGCATTATTCCCAAAACTGATCCCTAGGATTATGTAGAATGTGCACGAAAAGTTCCCAATTTTCATTCTGTTTCCAGGAGGGCAGTTCACTTCATCACACAGAGTTTATAATTCTGAGCATGCCTGGTCAGCAATCGCATTGTAGTTATTTTTTTTCCATGAGCAAACCCAGGCCTTCAAAGCGAGAAAAGAAATGCCACATCTCCATTTTCCCTGAAGAATGTGTGTGGTGTGCAGGGATGCCAAACCTTTCCTTGTTTTCCAACCCTGTTTGGGCTTTTTTTTCCTTTCATCCTACTGTTACACTCCTTATTACATAACAGACTAACAAACCCATCAGAAAAAGCAAGCAAAATGCTATCAAGATAAGTAAATGTTGAATTAACGTTTAAAAATACTGTTTAATATTCAGCCCTGTACGCTGTGTCGCTAATAACATAAAAATTGAGATGAGATGCGCGAAATATTCATGGCACTCAGAAATGTGATTTCATAATCGATACTAACCCTCACTAAAACATTTATCAGCTTGCTTTATTCCAAACAACACCTTCCTAAGTAATTCTCAGACATATTTGGTAATGTAGAAGAGTTGAAGGACTTTCTACTGTAAACAATTTAACATGCAGCTGCCCCTGCTTTTAAATCTTGATCAATTTCTTCGGGCACAGGATGGGGTATTTCGATTGCTCTGACCTCCATGTCCTGGAACATTCTCATTACACTCAATATTGGTATTTCCTGATCACCTCAAACTCTTATCTGGATCTTCTCTTGACTTCATTCTCTCGTCGTACTCCCTTACAAGCACAAAAAAAAACGTTCCCCCGTCTCTGAAAAAGGATCAGCAAGCAAGAACTGACTTGCCTGGCTATTTAACTTTCCTGGCCATTTTTAGCGTTGGCATTAATCTCTCATTTTCTTCGTCCAACTCAAAATCTGAATCGCTGAATTAAAAAAATTTCAGTCGCACACTAGATAATTCGATTTTTGGATTGTTCTGATGTGTTGCAGTCTCTGGTGTCAATGAAAGCAGAAGTGCACAGTGCAGTTAACCAACAGCATAGAATACTGGCAGGCCTTTCTCTCTTCTGCTGTCAACTTAAATTTGATAGAACCTTCTTAAAATTTCAATTCAGCGTGAGGTTCACTCTCTTTTGGTCAAACGTGGTTGCAGTTTGGCAATTGATTTATAAATTATTGAAACAGCAGGTAATCAAAAAGACATAGGCACACTGGGTGCAGGTCGTGCGCAGCGCGGCCACACAACAATTGTGTATTTGGCCATTAGGAAAATCCAGCCAATGAAAATCCTCTTAACTGTTTTTATGTATATCAGTTTAATAAGGTCCTTTGATCCAAAATGAAACGCTAGAAGATATACATAGTTATTAAACAAAAAACAAAAAACAACAACAAACAAACAAACAAACAAAAACCACAAAAATTACCATTTTATTGGTGAACATCAACTGTAGTCCTCTAAACTTAAGCTCTAATGGTCTACTAAGGAGGATTTTTTTTTTTTCTTTAAGAGAGAAAAATAAACATGAAAAATCCCTCACACTGACACAACACATTTCTTTGGAGAACAAACAAAGTAAATACACAACACTTAAACTCTAAGTTCTAGATAGAATCTCTGAGCTTAATGAGTATAAATATAATATAGTATTAAATGAATTATCAATATTCTGTCACATCTTGTTCTCCATCCTATCACAGCTTTTTATAAAAACGATATTGGCCTTGCATTGGGACTGTAGGCGTGTTAAGGATGAAGGAATTTCAGCTTTTGGGAATTACATCTGTTTAACTGATGCGCCTCCTAAATGTGATGAATCATAGGGTAAGATGCCAAAATCAGATGATGGCAATAACATTTCAATTGGGGTTAGAAATCTCAGAAATTTTGTGAGATCAGACACATAAGAACAGCAGTTATAAATTCACACGAGCTGTAGAGTCCCACACAAGCATGGATTTATCAGTAGTAAGTACTGCTGGAAACTCAAGGCATTGTAAGAATTTTATAAACATTAATTAATCACAAACTCATATCGGAACGACACTTACTGTGCAGTGAGCTATGAACGATTACATTTACACTTAGGTTTACACACCTGGCGTGAACAGGCACTATCACCTTTAATTCTCTCTCACTCCAATACGGAAATATTGACCTGTCTTCCTACCATGCAAATTTTCTGAATATTCTGCAAGAGCTTAAAACACATTACAGATGTTGCTCCATCTTTTTAGCGTCACTATCGTTCTTTTTGTGATGGTTTTTATATTGTTTCTGGTTTTTTCAGCACAAACTCGATAATTTCCTTTTCTACAGGCAAGATGTCTACTACTCTGGGGATCCTGCTGCCCATAATTAGAAGACAATTCCTTTCCAACCCGCCTTCTGCATTTATGAAAATTGGTATTCTGTGTTTGGAGAAGTTTTGCCATATTAACATTGACTCGTACAGTTTTCTGGCATTCACGTACATGAATTCTAGTTTAATTCTGTCCTGAGAAAATTTAACGCCAGGTGCTTGCGTTGTCTATCTCTGCTGTGGGCTAATTGTACTTAAGACAGAAAATGCTCTGTAAATCCTGTAACTGCCTTTCTTTTTTTTTTTTTTTTTTTTTTTTTTTTTTTTGATTTTTTCTTTTTGATGGGATAGAGAAACAGTGTGGCGGAAAATGAAAGCAAGTAAGAAATTACACACACAGTTAAGCGACATAACACTCTTCACGCATTGGACAATAATAGTTGACCTTTTTACCGAACTAGAGATATTGAGTGTGCTTTTTAATTCTGAAGCAAAACTGAAGACTTAGACTTTAAACGATACAGAGAAAAGTGCTGCAAGACATTCTAGTTTCCGAATCTGCTCGCATCCCGGTAAGTAAATCAGAAAAAGAAATGATTCTTATTATTTTCTATTTTCCTAACAGTTTTTGAGGGGAAAATCAGTTTTGTTTTTGTTTTTTTTTTTTTAAATTACAAAATATAAACTATCATAGATCTACTGCAGAAAGGAATCTACTCTTTAGTATTGGTTTCCTGGTTTATCTCTTACATAATAACTTCCCCAACCCTTCAGTCCTATGTTTGTAGAGTGATATCACATGCCACACAGGAAGCCTGGGACAAATCCGTATGTCGAGGTCACTGTGGCTATAGGTAATTAGATAAAGTGTGTCAACGGACAGCAATAAAACTGTGGGAGACTTGATTGACCAATGGAAAATGTTAATGGACGTTTGGTGACATGGAAGCACCCTGAATGAAAGCCAGAAGCATCTGGATGAAGTTTTATTTGTTGTTGTAGCCACGGATCTTGGTCAGGTGTGTCCGATCGGGGACAATGTGTCTTCAATTAACTCTTAGCCCACATACTACAGCCAACATGTCCAATCCCAGAAAGAAACGTGTGCTACATTCCTCGGGTATGCTCAGTGAGATTTGCAGCTGCAGGACATTTCCTCCATGTCTCCCTCTTCGTGCTCAACCCAAGTCACCATGACAGCAGATATTTGGTTCTGTCTGACATTCCCCAGATGTTCATGAGGGCTAACTGTGAGCGTGTAGAGCTCTTCTCCCCACTTATGTTCTGCATATTCCCAGATTTCCCACATATCTAGCAGCCATATGGAATAATTTTTCCTAAGAGGAAACAAAAATCCAGCCAAACAAGTAGAATCGTCCATTTATGTCAGTCAGAGTTTTTCAAGTAGAGAAAAGGAATAGCCCAGGATAAAAACTGCTGCTTAAAAATTCCCATCTCCTGCTGGCCTTCATGCTCCTCATCTTCCACGGGTCCTAAAAATCTCTGGAGCTCATTGGTCAATATTGCTGTTTTCCTGTGTGCTTTTATCCTCTGTGCCTTAAATTTGACACAGACAGGATCAACAGCTGCCTTAATTCTCAGTTTTTACAGTAAATATATTACAAAAAGGATAGGGCCCTAAAAAGAGAAGCTTGGTATGCTATGTATCACTCTGTCCTTTAACCCAGATGAGGATGAGACTGACAGTGTTCTGGGACTAATCATAAATGTCCTGGACAAATAACAAGGGGTGCCAAACTGTGCAAACCCAAGTAGATCTTGCTGCTATCATCCAGTAATTCCAAGCTCTGGGGGGTATTATCACTCGAAATGATCACAAAACCCAGGCCAAGGCACCTCACGTGGAACCAATATTGATATTTCTGGCTGACCTCCATCTGTTCCTTTAAACACTTGAAATTTGAAAGACTTTCCTTCAACCTTGTTTACAGCAGTTGATTCCCTCCACACACGACGGTGAACATTTGCACTGACACATCACAAACCTTCTGACATAAAGTTACACTCACCGTTTCTGTCTAGGTTAGCCTCTATTACCAGGTCCTAATGTGTTCTCCCCTTTGTTCATTCTCTGCCACTAGGTTGAATGTTGAAGTGATTTTCAAACCCCAGTGGGATGGCCACTAATGAAGAGCGCTGCTGTTTGATTTGCTTTTTTCTGCACACACACTGTGCCAGCATTAAACAATCCTACAAAATATGCACTATATGGCTTGACAATGTATTGTATCTCAGCGTGTGGACTGTCTGTGTTTTTGATGGTTTCCACAATGGCCATGTGAGCCACGATATGCTGAATAGCCCTCAGTGTGTTTGCATACAGCAGTAATGAGGATGGTCGTAAGAGCATTAAATAAGCTTTCCTTAGGTCATTTAAAGGATTTAATGTATCTGGTCGCGCTAGTGCATCCAGCTATCACAATCACACAAAACGAGAGTCCCAGATTTTTGTGCCAATGGCGCTAGACTTGCATGTTTCAATCTGGAAGGGAGCGAAAACACCACTGAGTTTCTCACTCAGCACTCATCTTAAAAATCGTGTTTGCAAACAATATAAAGGAAGAAAAAAAAAACGAATCCCACAGATCAACTCATGGGAATAAGGCTAGCATTCGGACTACATACTACTTGTTTCCTATCCACCAATTACCTAAATCTTCATGTACTTGTGCTCCACTGCTGACTGCTGAAGTAACTACAAAACATAAAACTCCCCATGTAGCATCTAATCACACACAACCCACGAGCCATGCTGAATGCGTATTTACTCATTCAGTAAGTGCCGAGTCCAAAAACACAAACCACAGCACTCTCTCCTATGCCAAAGAATGTTTGTTCAGCAAATTTTATTTATTTATTCAGACCAAATGAGGATGTGCTGAGTGTCACAAATACTGAGTATAGTCACAAGCAAGAAACATGTTCATTAGAGCTTCGCACCGTCCTCATACCTGCAGCTGCTAAACTGAGCCAGAGCCCTGCCACATAGAAAAATCCAAGATCAGAGAAAATGACAATGAATTCTTGTTTTTAACTCCTTGATTTCCCTGAATGTACTTTAGCAACTGAACATATTTCAGTCAAACAGTTTTTGGTCTGCCACCATCGAAAATAAAAAATCCCAAAGGTATTATGTTATTGTTTTGACTCTCCGCCCAAGCCATGGGTGCCTTGTGAATTGCTCTCCAGCATAGGTTTAGGATCTGCACCTTGCTATTAAACTTTAGGAGTTTCCTAGAGCACTCTTCCAGCATGTCGCAGGTCCCTCCTGGTGGCGTATTCATTCCCTCCCAGGTGTGCCTCCCCACAACAGCTCAGTGTCCTCTGCGATCAATCTTTTCACTATTTCACAGTCAGCTTTCATGGACGCCTACACACAGACGAGAAAGGATATCTGTGTAAGTGTCCACGTTCCCACCAGCGAACACATTTCCAGATGCCACTTTCAATTTTCATGCTCCAGAGGGACATGAGTTTAGGCCCTCTTGGATGGATGATTGACCCGTCTCTTTAATTGATCCCTACCATCATCTCTACTGGGATTTAAGCACATCAGGTAAAAAGGTGTAGAGAATGTTACTTGAAAAACCATGAGAGAAAAGGCAACGTATGAAGCATTAAAAAAACAACATCGCCACACATAAAATCACTTTTATCTTTATTTCTCTCTCTTTAGGAGAGGAAACCGGAAATGAGTGTTCTGATAAAAGAAAAGCGTATTTTCAAAATATCTTGAAGACCATCAGAACAGGTGATCTCTAAAAAAGTCCATAATTTCTATCCATTCTGTAAAAAACTAAACCACAATTTCTCACATGATGCAGTTATTATTGCCAACTCTGATGTAAAACTAAAGCACAGAGAGATATATTTTCTAGCCCAATGTCACAGTGAGGATTTCTTTCTTAGCAGTGGCTCTCTCAGAAAAAGATTGCAAAGACCTTCGCAGATGGCCAGAAACATCAGACAACCTTCTGAATGGCTTTGTCCTTCGTTTTGTCTCTCTTTCTTGATATAAAAAAATGGGGTCAGTCTGGCATGTGGATGCTTAAAATGCCTCCAGTATATTTCCCCACCTGCAGGTATTAGGGTCAGGAGATCTTTGAGCAGACTATAGTTGATCATATTTCTATTCACTATGACTTTGATATGAGTTACGTTGTCACAATCTAATTGATCAGGAATGATCTCACTGGAATGGCGAATATCATAAGTGAAGTGTTGGACGTTGCTCCTCTATAGATATTGTAATTTGAAAACGGAAAGCTGCAGGTTTACGAATGCCCTTTGCATAGCATTAATCATAATAATGCTATTAAAAACGGCATGATCTTCTCTTATTATATTACTCTGCTCCTGTGGACTGTATATGATATCTGTCTGTAGAAGCCGTGTAAAGCTACACATAGTGGCAACTTCCGCAAGCAGCCTGTGTGACAAAAAGCATTAAAATAGAGCCACTCACAAATGTAGCAACCTCTTGACTTGAGCTTAGATTTGGTCGCCAGTCACATTAAATAGACGCAAAGGGACGGCTTTTCTGACAATACATTTACTTTGCGGCTTACTAATGAAGTGATTTTACAGCTTTTAACATAAGGTATTGTTAATTATAGTAATTTACTTTTTCAGTTTTGTTTTTCTACCCACTGTGGTAAAAATCCATTAAGAATTGGTCCTGCAGGGAATTTTGTGTGCTTTCTCAGTCTAAATACTGGAAATGAATAGACTTTAGATATAAAAAGAGCAAAGTATTAAAATAAATTTGAGGGGGAACAAGTGTTAAATAGAACTTCAAATGCTATCTGTGTTCTGTGACAGAACCTATTTGGAAGAGTGGTGAGGAAACCAATTCCCCATCCAATACTCCTCCCCTCCTCCAGTCTGTCTCAGGACTGTTGCAAAGGCTGTCAAATTGTGTGTGAGGAATAGAGGGTTAGAGACCTGAATCTATCCATAACACCTAATCCCACCATCAACCTGCCATGTCAGCAAGCTATCTTTACATTTCTTTTCCTCCTCTTTTACAGATCAAAGCCTTGACTCCTGACGTGTAGTATCCAAGCCCCTAAATATGCACTGCAAACAGAAAGAGGTTTACTATCTCTCATGTCAGGAAATATCACTTTTGTCCAAAAAGTTAAAATGCTATTAGAATTGAACATAAGACCAGACTCCAATGTGAACATATAATTATTAAAATTATTCCAAAGCAATGTTTTTCATTTTTTCAGCCCAATTCCACTAGAGTCCATAAAATTTTAAAACCATCAAATATGATTCCTAAAGGCTGCCTGATGGTTTACAGCCCCATAGTTCTGACCTTTTCGTGTTTGTAGGAGTAGACCTCCCCGAAAAACACTTGTTTGCATGACTTAGACATGCATGTTTTTGCCATTTTTGTCTCAGTTAAAATTATCCTTGTCCTGTTGATTCAAATACCCTGAGGCATTTGAAGCACCCTCACAGAAATTCTGCATCTGGATGCTCAGCACTCCCAGAACCATCTGCCTCAACTCTCTGAGGCTTCAGAAAAAGGAAAATATAACACAGGGTGTCAGGAGGCAGGACTGGGAGGACAGCCCTTTGAGAATCAGTATTTTCACAAGAAACCAAGCCCTTTTGCACGATTAACTCCTTGCATGACTTTTCATAGGCGGAGGTCTGAGAACGTATTGTGTACGGAAGAGGCTTTACGAGGTCACATTTCAATCTGGAGCCATAAAAAGGACTCCTAATCTAACACAGGGGCTTAAGACACGGACAAATGGGTGCTTAGTGCCCTTTTAATTGAGACCAACCTGTCCCCTCTATTCTGTCTTGTTATATCTTTAGCATGAAAGCACCAGCAGTGGAAGGTGGCATCCTCGCCAGCAGCAGGGGCTGCTAATCTTAAACCTCTTCTGTGCAAAAAACGGCTTAATCTGACTTAATTATATCTGTGAAGTATAGAAAAAAATCAAGTCAGCTAATGAATAAAGACAATCAATGATCTAACCATGTTAGCGACAGTTTGCCTATCCCAAAAAGCCTTAAGAAGCTCCATGAATATTTATGCTTCTAGTCAGTGGAGAGAGACACCAAAGTTGAAACCAAAAATGCCAGACGTGACATCCCAGACGCCCGAAACTCGTGCAGATAGAGACCACGCCTCAAAATCGGGCTCTACCCTCCCAGCTCCAGCCTTTATATCAAGCACCAAAGAACAGGTTTCCTGCCTTTTCTCTTTCTCCTGCCTCCCTTTTTTTTCCCCATTGGAGAAGAATGATCACCAATGAAAAAAAATCAACCGCTTGCCATGAATAATATTTTTAAGACCGACATCTGTTCAAACCATAATAAATGGGACTGGTTAATGCATAAAAGTACTATAAAAGTGTCAGCATAAACACCAGGAATTTGTTCATCTCACCAGGGACACAATCACCGTACTGTTCTTTCTTCCTACAACATTTTAGAAAAAAACATTTGTTTTTGCCTACACATTCGTAGATGTGCTAAAGTAATGCTGATTTTTGGATGTCTGTGCTAATGAGCACCTGTAAAGTAATGTGCTTAGATTTTGCCTTTTCAAGCTGTTCTAAAGAAAATAATAATAATAAGTTCCCTCATATCCTATGCCTATGGATCAAAGTTTGCTAGAAAATAAGAGTGTCACATAGCTCTTTAAAAAAAAAAAAAAAAAAAAAAAAAAAAAAAAAACAAAAAAACCTTCCTCTGTTTTTACAGAAATTAGGAGTTTTTTAAATTTTTTTTTCTCCAGTTTAAATAGTCATAGAGTAGAAAATGTATAATTTTGCTAGCCCACTTGTTTTGCTTTAAATAAGCCCCAGTTAAACTGACTGAAAAACTGAGGTGGCAAAGTATATTAAAAAATTTACATTTCATTATGGAAAATAGTTTTCTTGTTTCTTGTCTCCCCATATCTTCTGAGTGTACAGTCTGTTGGGAAGTACAATGAAAGCTCAGGAAATACATTGCCTTAATCGTACTTCTTATTTGTCCTCTCTTCTCTAAAAGGGTAAAATAATGGAAATTATTATTCATGATAAGAGAGTCTGGTTCATAATTGTGAAATAGCCATAAGAAATTCAAACTAAATCCAGGTTGCACTGAAGACTTTGAAAAATTAAGATATCAGCATTTTCAAACGCCTGACCAACTCCATTATTTGTTTAAAAGTTAATGATAAACCTGTTTGAAGATGAATAAACATTATTATGAGTTGCCTTGGTTTTCATTAAAAATAGTAAGGTTCTTTCAAATCCGTACATCCAGATGTTAATTAAAAGCTGTTGTCAAAATGATAGACTGTTTTTTTAATCTTCCTTTCAATTCTAACTAATCCTCATAGAGGACAGGACCCAGGTGAGTCAATTTTTCCTCATAAAATTGCAAAGATAGATGTTTGCAAAATGGTTGATGTAAAAGCAGAGTAGGCAAGCTCACATTGAAGGGGCTCCATGAAAACAATCCCTTGTATTTGATTTTAACAACAAGCAATAATATAATAACTGTCTTTATTTTCAAAGACTAAAAAATTAAACATCATAATATGTTGATAGAAACTTGTTTCCATCAAACACTATTGTCATTATTTTGATGGCAGGAATGTAAACAATGATGTCCAAAGTTCAGAACTTGTGAAAGAAATTCCCGAGAACTTGATGGGTTGCATGACTCAGTTTCCCATCTGAAATATTTACAGAACCATTGAATTTTGAACAAATGAAGTCTGTGAGAAGTTTAGATACACCAGAACACATGAAGCTAAAACAGTTCACCTACTTCCTCCTTCCCGACAATCAAAAGTGAAATGAAACCAAATAGACGCACACAAGGAAAAACGAGACACCACTCCAAAATGCCTACTGCAGACTGATGACCAGCTACAAAACAATGTGATCCTACGCAGATTTTCCTTGATTTCTGACAGCTTTGTGCAGTCAACAGCTCTTTCATAATCCACGTGAGCAGGATGACTGGCTCTGCCTCCTGGGTCCTGGGGGGTGCTTTTGATCTAACAAGGCAGTGCCATTATTAGCGAGGCTGCCGTGTAACCACCACATCATTGCACACTGTCAATTTAGTTTTGCATGAGCCCCTCGGCTCGTGACACTGCCAAATTTATACTGAGCTGCAGATAAACCAGAAAAATATTGTAAGAACAAAGCTGTCACAGAAACACACTCGGAGTGTTCGACCCAGTTCAAAGGCCCTTCGCTGGTAATTGTCTCTGACAGAAGGTTCCTGTACTCTAAGTACTTTAGTTGCCAATGACCTTAAACGCATTATCATTAGCCTTCTTGTAATACTGCCTCTCCCTGAACAAATACTGGTGCTCCTCAGATGGTTTTTTGCAGAGAGAGAGTTCATGTTGTAGTTAGCATAATTCAAGCTGTTAATCAACGCTGTGTCCTTGTAAATAAAGCTGCGTTCTGAAACACATGCCGTAATAATTACATCCATAATTTGTTAGAGTTAATTGAAATAATTTTGACTACAACTAATTTGAATTACAGCTGCAAAGCAAGCAGTAAGGAAATAAGCAGATAATAATAGCACGTATTAACATCAAGCCTGAAGTTGGCATTTGTTTAAGCCAAGAATCTGAATAATTTTAACTATGTTTTCAGAGGTGGTAAATCTGCCTTGATTGAAAGTGAAACTCATCTATGATCTCTAAACCTTTCTAATCTCAAAAGAAAATAAAAACACATGTTTATTTTCCCTGCCTTCCACTGAAAGTAGTTGAAGTTGATGCCTTGCCAAAGTCTGACCAGACATGACCAATGAGCAGAGATCCCATCAGCCATGGGATGCCTTTGTAGAAATTAATTTCCGGCAGTGTCTAGAGCATGTTAATTACCAGGAAAACTTCTCATGGTGTCAATTCAGTAAGTAAAAGTCCTCTAAAATAAGCCTCTTTAGGCACATTTTAGAATTCAGTAAATTGCAAGACACAGAGGCATTAAAAATAATGAGAAGCAAGGATTGCCTCAAAAACTGTTTTCGAACAGCCCATCTCATATAATCCTTGCATAAACCAATCTCCTCTTAAATGAGGTCTATTTCTCTTCTTGCTATCCTAAATGAACAACTGTTTCCTGAATCTCACTGACTTTATTGCTAGACACATTATAATTTTCAGCCTAGATATGTTAACTAAATATTATTTATATTCAATTTATCATTGTCATTTTTGCATAAACCTTTCCTCTGCCTTCCTGGTTTGTTCGCAGTTACATTTTTACGACCCAGGACTCACAGGCAGCAAGAGTTATAACAAGATATTTTTGATTTTATTAAATTATTTAGAAATATAGTTATAAATGAAATTAATTGTATATGAAAAAAAAAAAGAGATATAACCACACATTACACTTTAATTGTACTAAAAACATTGTGCAGTATTACCTCGTTTCCAATAAACTTCATCACGAAATGTTCTTACTTTAAAATAATTCCAATTATTTCTTTTAAAAATAAAACACAATAAATAGAAAGTAAAAGTACAACAAATGTCTATCTTGAATAAATCTTGAGAAACACCATCATAAATCTCTCTCCGTAATACAATTCAGCTTTCAAAAAGATAATGGGTGCCTAGGTAGCAAGCATCTTATCCATCATGCAATTATAATATTCATCCCTTTATTCTCAAATATCACTGGCATTTCCTATGCATACCCTATCAAATGTTTCACGAAGTCCAAACAAATGAGATCTAACATACTCCCCAGATGAAATCAATTATCTTCTCAGTGAAAGGTACCCCGCTAGTTCAGCTGAGTTCAAACCTGATGTTAAAATTATAGCAGGGTTCCTTCCACGCCTTTATTGTTAAATCTCTGAGGCAAATCCCAGGCGATGTCCATTGTAAAAAATGGAACTTTTTCCTGTTTCTCTACATTACTGGCACTGCATTTTTCTTTTTATTTATACTTAGTATATATGAAAGATTGACATTTCTACTGCTGGCTCACTTGACACTGATTTAGTACTTCAGACCCATCACCAGCAATTTAATGGAGACTTAATCCAGTTATCGTTTTGTATTTTCTCCTAAAAATTGCAGTCTGATGCACAAAGGAGTCAATTAATGGAAACTGCTTCTGTTAATTGGAGTAATACAATGGTGTAATTTCTGTATCTATATCTTGTTAATCTGCATTTAATTTTTGTACCATTAAGTTTTTTCTATATGAAAAGTAACAGGACATCCAGTGTTAAAATAAAAAAATATATATATATTTGTATGACATTTGAAGTTAGACATCCAAAACTGAATATTCAAAGCTGGTTGGAGTTTGGTTGGTTTTTTTGTTTGTTTTTTTTTTTTTTTTTTTGCCTCTGATTTTTTTCTTTTATTTTCATGGTTGGTTTTTATTTTTTGTTCATTTTTTTAAGAACTTGCTGCTAAACTTAATGTCTTTAGATTTAAAATGTTGGTGTTACATATTTCCAGAAATCTCTAGCACTACCAGAGAATAAAAAAAAAAAAAAAAAACAAGCCAAACCAAAAAAAAACAAAAACAAAAAAATCCACAAACAAAAAGCAACAAAACCGAACAACCCTGCCCCCAACATCCAAAATATTACTTGTGGAAGACAAACTTCAGATTTCAGACTATTCTTATCCAAGCACATTAGTGAGGCACTATTGATAGGAGTTTCTGTGACACATGAAGCATCCAATTTGCATCAAGCCAGCCAAAAAACCTGAATGGTGAAATGGTCACACTGGAGTGACTCAAAGTCATCTCTCCGTGGAGCTGATGGTGTTCACCTCCTCAAAGGAACAGCAAGGAGAATTTCTTTATAATAAGGTTTGTGATGGAAACCAAAACCAATCATCAGTTGCCATAAAATAGCAGGCACTAAAATTTATGATGTCTGGACTTGTAATTCCGCTCACTTGCCCTCGGGGAATGTTTCCTCACTCCATGCTACTTTCTCAGGAGTTCAGTCTCATGGATTTACTCCCTGAGGTGACAGAGGAGCCACAACCTCTCTCAACACTGCAAGAATCTTTATCAAAGCCCTTCTTCCATGGAAACAAGATCCTAAATGTTTATCAGAGCAGGGAGTACTGCACTCTTTTATTGCATCTCCCTCAAACTGAATAATTCCCCAGAGAAACCAGGAAAGCTTAAGCTGTGGTCACTGCTTGTGATCCCTCTACTCTGCTTTCCAGTATGGATTTATCACCACTTGGCCTCACAAAAAGTAGGGAAGTGAAAGTAGTTTTTAAAAAGAGGGTATTATACCCACACTTTCTGATGAAGGAGGGTATAAAAAGGTCCTCTGCCTAGAGAGAGGGCACAAATGCCTTACCTGTAAAATGCAGGTTCATCTGCCTTTTCAGGTTTGGAGACGCGGGCTGTTTTACAACTTCTAAAGAGATTTCCCAGTTTTCTTATTTCACCCTCAGGTCATGCAGGTGTTTGCAGCCTCTCTGTGACCTTATCTGAGAACATCACAATGTAAATGTTGGGGTTGTGTTGCTCTCAGGCTGTAATTGCCAGTCTGATTGTTCTGTGGAGTGACCAGGCATCTCCAAACCCTCCTCCAGTGAGTTCCACAAGGAGACCAAAAGTCAGAGCCTTGTAAGACCAGGGCACTCTTTCCTTTCTGGCCCCTAAATGGGGAATCACATATGTTGGGCTTTCCCAAGAACCTCAAACTAAACAAAAACCATCAGGGTAAACAGGAGTTTCTGCCCTGGTGACACAGCCCAATAACTCTTTTAACAGTTTTGACCTTGAGGATGCTGCTTTAACCAAGCATTTCAGTAGGTGTGGCCCCCATGGGGGGATTTGAAGCAGATGATCTTTAAGGTCCCTTCCAACCTAAACCAGTCTATGATTCTGAGATTAAGATTGTTAAACTGTTTCTCTGACTATTCTAGGA
>VKON01000208.1:111814-134376 GCA_009741485.1 Malurus cyaneus samueli
AATTGTCCTTGTGCTCATATAATTCAGAGCTGGAGTATTTTATTTACAAAACCATTTGTATTGGATTTTTATTGTATAATTGCAAATAAGACAACACAATCATCTTTGGTAGGAGATTGAGTAGGTAATATTAAATGCAGAGGATAGACAGTCTCTATCAAGATTGATGTGGTGATCTATATTATAGACTGGGAAAAATACTCTGTTACCATATAGGATGTGTCCTTACTTCCGCACTTAAAGGCATGAACTGTCAAATGATTAATGCTGCTGTCCCTCACGGTTCCAGCTCCAACTACGTGCACTCCACCTTGGAGGAAGTCTGGGATGTGCTATTAAACTTCTTCTTTAATGTACCCTTTCTTTTTCCTTTTTATTTTCCAAAACTTTTCCCAGCTGTTGGAAACCACTCACACAACCACTCCCACCATTCTTTTTCTTCTTAGGATTCCCCATGTGAGAAATAGTCTCTATCATAAAAAGACAATTTTTCCCTGCCTTTCATGCTGTCTGTGGGTCATGTGCTACGTGGACATGTTTTCTTCAATGATATGATCAAGGTCATTAGATGTTCTGGCCTCCTGTACTCAGCTGTTCCTGCTATTTATTGCATCACATCCTTCACAGAGACTCTACAACGTGCATAACTCACCTTTTCTACTATTCAGTGTTTTTCTCTTGCTGGGAAATGAGATGGTTTCTATCAGTGTCCAGTCCAAAATGCCACCCCTGGGACTCGAACCAGTCTGTGTTGAGTAGCAAAATTCCGCTGCAGATTCTCTCTGTAAACATTCTCCTTTTTAACAGCTCAGACATCTCCTCTTTCCATTCACCCTACCCTTTCATGGGAACTTTGCGATTGAAACATTCAATTTTTCATTCTTTTTTTTTTTTTTTTTCTTTAATTATCGTTAACCTATATAACAACAGTGGTGTGGGCTGCATCGAAGCAGCTGTTTCCTGAGAGCTGATCAAACTTCTAATGACACACACACAACACAACAATTTCCTCATGTTCCTCTCCTCTACACCTACATTTTTCAGTCCTTTCCATCTCTGACACCCTTCTCTTGTCTCTTTCAACCCAGTTCACTCTTTACAACATCTGCAGCATCTTTTATCTTCATTTTTTTTTCTGATCTCCTTCCTGTAGAAATCTCCCCTGGCATGACTTTGTAGCTATTTTGGGCATTTGATATAATTTTTTTTTTAAAAAAATCAGCTGCATACCTGTCTTTTAAGGCATTTTTCTTGACAATTTGCAGCATATCTTCCTCTGGGTTGTGTGTGGTGCCAGTACAAGTGAGCTATCTGCTCTGATATGCTCCTTTTTTGAGCATTTATATAATTTGTGGTTTTGCATCACCATTTCTCACTTGTCCTTCTACTGGCAATTTTACTTAATAAATCAAAAAATGCATGGACAAATCAGCAATATATGTTTCACTCTGCATGAGTTGGATTGCAACATCTGGCTAGCTTTAGAGGATGAATTTCTTTCTTTTTCTTTTTTTTCTCCATTCAGCTCGATCCCGATTGGAGCCAGCTGCTGGCCCAATCCAATTTCATTTCTATTGCAAAAACCTTGTTTTGCAAAAGATGGAAAACATATCCTGTAAATCTTCTATAACTGCACGGCGGCTTGAGGATTTGAAGATCTTTCTTACCTTTTGTGACCATTCAGCAGGCAGCAGTTCTTGCAGGCCACACTATTGCGCCAAATGCTCTGCTATGCTCAATATCAGCCCTGCAATTTCTTAAACGTGAGCTAAACCCTGAGACATTGACTAAAATGTGCCAGAAGTTTTTTTTTTTTCCATATCTGATGTGTATCTTAGAAAAAGTTTGAGCAGTTGGAGTAGCAAGTCCATGCAAAATTACCGGACATGGTTCCAATCAATAATCATACAGCAGAAGATCGGGCTCATTAATCATGTCACGAAATCACAGACAATCACTACTTTGTAATTAGTGCTGTTCTGCATTACAGGGTCAGTGCATTCAGTATGGAGCTCCCTGTGTGGGTAAGCTGTGGGAGTAAATTGTGCATATTTGTTTATGCAGTTTAGAAAAATTATAGGAAAAGGTTGGGTTTGGTTGGAAGACCTGTAAAGTCATCCAGCTCCATCCCTGCCATCAGGCAGGCACACTTTACACCCAGGTTGCTCCAAGACCCATCCAACCCAGCTTGGACCCTGCCAGGAATCCAGGGGCAACCACAGCCTGTGCCAGGGCCTCATCATCCTCACAGGGAACAATTCCTGCCACAAATCCTGTCTAATTGCAATCAAGCAGATTGAAAAGATCTCTGAGATCATTCAGCTACTGGGGGGCCTCTAAGGTCCTCCGCGTCCTTGTAATTTTGTTTTTTTTTTAAAAAACTAAACTTCAATACTTGTTTTTGTTACCACATCTAAAGCTGCTTTGTACTTCTGATTAAGAAAGAGTTTCTGCCAGGAAAAAAAATGAAATTTTTTATTTGTATTTTCTATTTCCATCATGAAAACAAAGTCAAGTGCATAACAGTGGTTCTTTAACATAGCAATGATTTAAAATGAGTTATAAGAAGCTGTCATGATCTGCCAGATGGAAAAGTTTTGGCGATTCTGCTTTTCTCAAGACCTTTCATATTATAATGATTGTATGATTAAAAGGGAATACTGGGAAACTTTTCATCAAACTAAAAACTTTTAACGTATGAATCCCTGAATGAGGATAAAGTATAGAAGCTTACTTCTGTTTAAAAGACAATGTAAAAATTCCATTCTTAATGTCTATATGTTTATTTTTTTTATATTTTAGGATAAACTGTTTTGGACAAATTGACAGTTTACAGAACAGTTGCACTTAGCTTATCAAAATCTTCTAAAATGGAAGAAAAAACAACTTTTCTGTGAATTCCTTTGCCATGCACTCTACTTCTGTGTAAACCAGATATCTCCATCATCCAGCTCTCCTCTCTCACCTCCAACAGGGACCTGTCCTGTCTGATTTGGTACAATATAATAAGTTTTTGTGGCAGTTTTACACATCCGCTCAAGCAATCACGCCGTTACTGCCCTCTCTTCCTCTACGTGGAAATATTCTGGTTTTGATAAACTCTGGGCTGCTGCCAGGCAGAGTTCAGCTCCCTTTATTGTCGATTCCATCCGAGTACACATTTCATCTTTCCAGTCTGCTCAGCAGCACCTTTCCCTTCAGTTTTGGTTCAGCAGCACTGGGGCTCCCCAGCTTGCCCTCCTGCTTTGCATTCAGCATTGTTTGCCAGGGGATCGCTGTCACACACATCCCAAAGCCTGTCATGAGGAGCGCTGCTCCATCCTCCATCCCACCGTGGTCCTTGGCGTCCCAGGTCACTGATTTCTCATCTACAAGGAAAACTCTCTGCAAAGGCTCTGGGTTTGGCCTTCTGTCTGTCTGAATGTTATTTCCACTCACTCGCTGTGTTTTATTGGGGATGATGGATGATCCCCACTTTCCATACCCAAGGATTATTAGTCTGAGGAAAACCAGCAGGAGCAATAATAAATATAACAGAACCCTCGAATCTTCTTTTGGAAGTAGGATCAGATTCCCTTGGAAGTCTTTGCTAGCATAAAATAAAGACAGGCCCTGTTTCTTACATTCTGCCTTGCAAACCTTGCACAGCAGACACAAAGAGGAAAAAAAATGGACAGGCAGGTATGAAACTCCAAAAATAAAATGGAATTCTCTGTTGGTACCCTTATATCTCCAGAGCTATTGTCAGTTTTTGGGTCACTTTGTGAAGAGCTGACAAAGCTCATCCCCTGCTCTGTTGCAGCGGGATTGGATCCAGATGGTGCTTTAAGTCCCTTCCAACCCAACTTCTTCCAATGCGTCTACAAACCCAGGATTTGGGGAGGAAGGGAGGAGTTGGAGCTGCTCTCCAGAAGGGTGAAAAGCCTTATATCTCAGTTTGACTGTGGTTCTACTCTGTTCAATATAAATATCTGAAACTAGTGGAAGTTCTCTAGGTGGGTCTCTCTTTGATCTACTTAATTATTAACTTCTAGTTTCTAATAGGTGCTTTGATTTTCTCTAAGCCATTCTGTCAAGTTCTTTGATTGTAGAGGACTAAAGTTAAGTCGTTTTATGAATCAGCTTGGTGAATTCTTCAGGACCCTTAATGAGAGAGCGAACAAATGTCTTCAATATAAGCAATTGAAAAAGTCTGTATATTTCTTTTCTGTTTGTTTAACTTTTTGCTTGTCTATTTTTGAAAGGCTTTAAGTAACGAAAAAATATTTAGAACTGTGATTAAAAGTAGGTCCCTGAATCCTAAAACAAGACCAAGAACAACTGCCTTCTGCCTTCTTTTCCAAGTGGTACAGGAGCACTATCTAGAGTTTTTATGATCTAATCCTCAACCAATAGAAATCAGAATGACTGCGCTAAAGCTGTTGAAAATGCTGCCTTGTGGTTGCAAATAAAGATATGTGGCCCCAGTATGGGCATTTATTGAAGGTTATGGCCTGTAAAGGGAGCCTGAATATTTTTTTTTCTTTCCGAAGGTTATAGGCCTCTGTATTTTAAAGTATTTGGCGAATTATATTATTGAATGCTACAACTTAATTACTGAGAGCCTTTCAGACAGAACACACACTGTGCACACGCAGTCGGATGCATCTGCAGCCTCAGAACTTTGCAGGGATGTGTTCTCAGGGATGAGCGCTCCCCTTGCTGAGCTGGAGTTTCACATCTCCTTCCCTTCTCCCAGTAATTTGTTCTTTCAGGAGCGCTGAGTTACAATTCTCTGAATGGGGTGCTGTTATTTTTTTCTACTGATATTCACAGTTCTCATGCAGAACATATGCCAGATTTATACCACAACAGCTAAGATATTTACCAAGTAGGAAATAAGAGTAGTTGCAGTTGACCTTAGTTTTAGCACAGAGAAATTGCAAAGTCACTTTAAAAAATCTTTTCTTCTATCATGAGGATATCTGCCGATGAAAAGTGTTATTGCACCTGAAAATCCCTTCCTGGACTCCCTGAATTGAAGTTGGGAAGCATCAATTCTTCACTCCCGAAGTGACAAAGGCTCCAACATATTCCGTTCTTCAAGAACAGAGGTTAAAATTTAAAAAAAAAAAAAGGGGATGGATGACACACGTAATGCGTCTGTAGCTTTGCAGAGTTACACAACATCAAAAGTCACGATTCCCAGCTGCCAGCTGCATTATCAGATGTTTCCTGCTGTGACCTTCAAAACCGTGGGTGCTTTGCGGGATCGAGCATCAGAGGAGGAATCGGAGGCTGCCACGCCATTAGGGAAAATGCTTCTTGGAATGCAGGAGATGTTATAACAGGCTACTGCGGAGCCCAGTTACATTTTCAGCGCATTTTTTTCCTGTTGTTTTTTGCTTTTTCCCTTTCTCTATCTTCGCACATCTGCCTGCCACTTGGTCTTTCAACCAAAAAATATGACACCCAAATCAGGGAATTTGTGTCTGCATTGATTTTATTGCTCTCTTGCATGAGAATTAAGCCAACTGAGAGTTTCCACATCTTCAGCTCTCTCCTCCCTAAACTTTTATCCTTGGGTTTTTCGTTTGTTTGTTTTGGTTTGTTTTTGGTTGTTTTTTTGTTTTTTGTTTTTTTTTGTTATTTGTTTGTTTGTGGGTTGGTTTTTTTTGTTGTTTGGATTTTTTGGTGTGGTTTTTTTTTTTTTCCAAACCTGAATTTACGAAACAAGCTCAAAAAGCAATGTCTGGAAGGTTCCCAGAGCTGAACCCATTACCTCCAACTGATCATATTCACCTGAACACAAGCTATAATGTTGATATACGGTGTCAGCCATAAATATGTTAAGAACAAAAAATGTTGAAGAAAAAGGTTTAACACAGCTTGAATTTTTTCTTTTTTTTTTTTGCCTACTCTGTCCACTGTGATAAGGTCATGCCCTGAGCTGGTGGCCCACGTGCAGTGGTTGATCAACATTAAATGAACAGTTTAATATCGCGATTGCTGCGTTCTTGTGATTGTGGGGACTCAAGATTGTTCAAATAAACCCTACGTTAAACTAAAACATATTTATGTTCTGGGTCAACAGAGTTGAAATTATGCCTTTACATCATTCTAATTAGACAGATAATTTTCAAGTCCTAAACAGCTAAATAACAGAATGCAAGTCAAAATGCTTTCTCCCAAGACAACATTTTTAATCGTCGTGTGAAATGGTTCTGTACACGGCAAGATTTTTACCCTAGGCTTTTGTCTTCAAAGAAAATCAGACATGTCAAAATATAATTTTTCCATTAATAACTAAAACATTCATAGAGTCTTCTATCTTGACTTATTCTAAAAGAAATAACTACTTCTACCATCAATTTAAACCTAATTAAGTTTTTATAGATTTTTTTTGAAGAAATATCTAGACTCCTTGGTGGGCTGAATATTCATTAATTAAAAAAAAAAGTTTAAGCCTCAAATTGCGGGTCAAACCAGAAGGAAAAGAGGTGAATGTCTTTATATTTTCAAGAAGATGACATTTAGTAGCATTAAATGCCAAGAATACTTGTACTATCCAGCTCTTCCATGGACATTTTTTCAGGAGCATAAGAATTATGTGTAGGTTTGGTGCTTTTTCTCATACCTGGATTTTGACCTGTACAGTTCTCTGTATCCTACAAGTTATGCTATATATATATACTTTAAAGCCAATGGCAGGCAGCCTTTTTTCCCCTTTCTCAAGCTACATCATTCCTAAGAAATTCTTGCCTTCTTGGAAATTACTGGCCTGTCTAATAAAGGCCAGTAAAGTTACAAAATTCCATGCCTTTGTCCAAGATCGTAAAAGAAATAATCTTGGGAGCTTTAAGAGAACACAACTTTATTCTTCTCTGTGCCCAAATGCACCATAAAGGGAGATTTATCTGGATGCTAATGACGCCTATTATGTGCTTTAGAAAAGGGACCAGAGAAAGCAAGCTGCTCATTCAGGGAGACATTATCACCACTGGCATTCTGACACCTTCGATAAAAAACAACAGCAGCATCCTGAAAACAATCTCTTTTTTTTTTTTTTTTTTTTAAACCATCAAGTCCTATCAGCAGTTACAGAAAAAGCCATAGATTCATCTTGCAGACCTTGCAAGGCACTCTGATTTCTCTAAAGTTTAATGAGGTCACAGTGCCACAAAAATTAGCAATAAATACATTTAGAAGAATTCTCTGTTTCAGAATACACAGCTAGCAGAATTGGGACGGCCCATTCAGCCCTGACAGACCTTGAGTTCATCCAGGGTTCCACACAATAATGTTGCTCTGTAATTGATGGCAAACTCTGCTTCATCCCATATCAGCTCATCAATTAAATATGACTCCTACAATCTTGAGGAAGGCCTGAAAGACTCAGATCTGTAATTCTGACATTTCTTTTTCCTGCCCCTACCTCTGTAGATTTAGATTAGCTCCTGAACCTTTCCTGTCCCAATTTCCCCAGCTGTTAAACAGGAATAATCACATTTTGTCTGTCCATTTATATAGTACATTGGTTTTGAGTACCCACCACTTACTGCATTAATTTTCAGTATTTAGGACAAGCAGGCAGGGATGACACACAGGAGAAGTGGTGGGGACAGAACAGGAATGAAAGCAGAGTGTGAAATGCAGAGCGATGTTCCCTGCTTAGAGGACTTCAAAGTGAACAAAATGTGAACAGGAGGCAATTTCCCCTAAGTTGGGGTTGTGGGAGGAAATTGCATTCAGGGTTACAGGAGGAAATCACACTCAGGGTTGCAGCCCTGGATGATGCTGGCTGCCAGGTGCTGGGTGAAGTGCTCACCTGGAAAAGTCCAAAACCTCTGATGAGCTCTGTGTGCTTCAAGTCACTTTCTGGAGCCTGAAAGCTGGTTAAAAGTCATGACCTAGACCCCAGAACCACAAACCTAAAGAATGATTCACCCAGGTGAGTTTAGTTCTGATGCACACAGAGGCTGGTCACAGAGATTCTCTCTCCTGCCATTACACTTCTCAGAGGATATTCCCCTGGCACTGTTGTTCACATGCAGATCCCCCTGAGTGCACAGACATTAAATTTTCAGTCATAAATTCACTTTGTTTCATGGCTTTCCCTTACTGAACTTCTCCAGTCCATTGTAGCACACATTTTGAATGGTTTATTCAGCTGTAATTGAAAAAAAAAAAAAACCCAAAAAAAAAACAACAAACTGTCAGTATCGCTCCTAAATTCTCACACTAAGGTTTTGAAAAAAAATATTTTGCTTTCTTCTGTCTTCCTCCTGTGAAAGAAGCAAAAATATTCTTTTACCTGAAAAAAGACATAGTAGAGACTTGAGTTCTACCAGTAGCTTATGAAGACATCTGAAATAAAAGTTTGTGAGCTAAGATATTGTTTTAAAGGTCCAATCTCAAATTAAGTTAGAAAATGATAAATTCCTTTTATTCCCTGGTGTTGTTTTTTCTTAAATTTCAGAATACCTTTCATATTACACGGAAGGACATTTATGTCACAACAGTTTACCTATTAATATTTCCAAGGCAAATTCCCCACCCTCCCTTCTTAATGATGGAGGAGAAATTTACTCTCTGAAAAACTTGTTGAAAACCTCTTCAAAACCTCTTATTCACAAAGTTATCAAAGCTTTGGTGAAAGAAAGAAAAAAAAATAGGTACATAAAATATATGTAATATATATACATATAGATATACATATATATTTAATGCTCTTGTTAAAAGAATCTCGCCAAGGTTTATTTTGCCTTTTGTAACTGTTGGTATCAGACATACTGAACTGATTTAACAACTTCTCTCCATGACCCTAAACAAAGCTCCAGTTAAAAAAATGCATCCTCCCATGCCATGAATCACAGATTCTAATTTGGGGCCTGGGAAAATTCACAGGGCAGCACGGTCCTGTGTGGGTGTTCCTGCGCACGCCGGTCTGAAAGAAGAATGAGCCCATCAACCACAGGAGCGTAAAACAGTTTACCCAGATCCGAGCACTCAGAGAAGCCTTCCTCCAGAATAAATAACAAATTTATATTAAATTGCCATCTATCTGCAAGATGCCAATAAATGGAGCAGGAACATACTATTGCACAGCACAATAAAAATAAATACTATTCAATATGCAATATATCAGAAGAGATAATTACACATACCCCCAAGGCAAGCAGGATTTAGCAAAAAGACTGTTTGATACTATTCATAGCACTGCTTGATGGGGCTCTTTGAAATAGCCATAAATCCTCTGTTTTCCTGGCAGATGGAAATAAAAGCCCAAGTGATGCATCAGTTAGCCTCAAAATAAGTCCACCGATATTCAGCAAAAATGTGAGATAATGACCCCAAATTCTGTATTCACCAGGGAATTTCAGTCAACTCCGCTAAATTTTTCCAGTGCTTAGTATGTAGTCTCCTGTGCTATTGCCAAGCCATTGTTAGTCTACATATGAATCCCCTCCTCGGGTCTCTGCAAGGATAATTATTCTCTGACACTCACACAGCGCCCTCGTTGCACACAGAAGAGAATGCAAGTCAGGAGAGTTTGGCAACTGAAAAGAAAAAAAAAAATAAAAAGATACAAAGAAAAACGACAAGAACTTCAGACTGCTTCAGTTCAGCAAGTGACTGAAGAACAGATAAACTCAGTGGGGCTGGAACTGGATAATCTTTAAGGACCTTTCCAATCCAGTCTAAACCATTTACACATAAAGTGGCTGCCCCCCACCTTCCGCCTCCCCCTTATGACAGCAGTAATAGATATTGACTACATGTCACCTACTCTCCTCCATACATGAAATTTGGACATAAACCTTCATGCCGAGCTGAGAACAATGATCACCTTAACAACTATTGCTTCTCTCTCCCTCCCAAAAGCAGGGATGCATTGGTAAAGATTGTGTCCCTCTCTGCATCAAGAGCAATACCCCAGGAACAATGTTCATAAAGCACTAACAAATATAATTCGTAGTCTAAAATTTTCATCACAATCTTAACTTGTTGCCCAAAAACTCACTCTGTGAATCTGTGTTCCCACTGAACTTGGAGTGTCAAATTGGTAACTGTAATTAATGGGAAACTGTATTAATTGGTAATCTGTGACGGAAGTGACCGAGACTAACAGTGCAAACCCGCACTACGCGCATCAGATTTGTGCCATAATTTAAAGGTAATTGGTCATAACCAAACCAGAAATCAGCCAGCCATCCCCACCTTTCCAGTCCCGAAGCAGCTGAAAGCAAGGGTATATTGTTCCAAAATTTCGTATTCTTAACAATACCTCACAGGGCACAGGGTGGCAATAAAAGGGGGAAATCTCACTCTCTGGCACTTGTTCAGGTGAAAGGCTCCTCCTCCCAGCTGAGCAGTGGCTGATGCTCACAGCAGAGAAAAACTCGAAACCTGTGTGAGAAAAGGAGTGAAAAGGAGAAAAGCCAGCAAGGGCAGGGAGAGATAACACCACTGTTATTGATTTTTTTATGTGTTGTTTGTGAAAACTGTTCAATAATTTGTGATAGATAATGGTAAAAAAAAAAAAAACCCACACAGATGAACAGGCAGGTATATTAGAAGACATGATTTAACCTTTATTTTCCCTTAAATGTATCATGGCAAGGCCAAAAAAAAAAAAAAAAAAACTAGAAACACCCAGTTAGCACTTCTGATTTCGGAGGGCTAAGTTTGTGCCAAGTGCCCCTCTTCACCCCACCCTCCATTAATAACTGTACTACACTTTACCAAGGACCTTTGACACTGGAATTGGCCCCATTTACAAAATACTATTTTATCTCTGATAAGAAGCTCAGCCTAAGCTCTTATATATACATGATATGGGCAAGAAAAAGCACAGCAGTAATGATAGATTTTTATCTCCATCTCCAGGACTGAGGAGGCATAAGAAAGGCTAAGCGATTTTCTCAGCCTGCACAAGTATTGAGGCCAAATCAGCTCCTCATATTCCCACTGCACCACCAGCCCTGTGCCAGGGCTGTCTGGAAGGGATGGAGATGTGCACTGAGAGGGATGGGCACACCAGAGACCTGCAAGGCTCATGAGAAGATGATATTGATTACTTCTGTTACTTTGCCATGCTGAGAGGGAGTTGTATCTCTGGAACCTTTGAGAGATTGGAGCCAAGGTTACAAACCTGCTCCTTCCTGGGACAAGCAGAAAAATGATTCAACCCGTAAGAAGTTATCAGGTGAAATTTTGCTTTGCAGAGTGGATGATCTGCAGACTCATTTTTTTGGAAACCTACATGAATCTTTGCTCTTCAAAATGTTTTAGGCAAAAAAGCAAACAAATTCCTGAAGCCTGTCCCTTCTTGTGCCTCCACACACCACCCCCTCACAAACATTCTTGCAGGAGTCCTTTGTGTTTTACTTGTATTTTTTCTTCATTTGCTTCAATTTTTGACAGGTCTGTATTCTCAGTAGTCACATGGCAGCTGCACCATAATTGCTTGGAATAAATATAATGCAAACTGCTGCTGTACTGCTTTTCTGTGTGCAATATAAAACTGGAACATGTACAAGACATCTAAAATGGATAATTCTTTGTAAGGAGCTGCAAAAATATAATGATCCAAGAAATATATCTCCTACATGAAGTTTATTTACACGTGGCTTACTGGCAAACTGAGCTTTCTGAAAGTGCTTGAAATTGTGTTACTGAAGGCAGGCAACAGCTGACAGCAAGGAAGCTGACAGAGCCTCTGCTTGGAGTGCAAGAGACAGCTTTTTAGTCGAATAATGGAGGGATCCGGTTCCTACTTTAGCCTGGAATTCTCTCCACCTCAACAAAATGCTTTCGTTTGACCCTCCACTCTGAAGTAGAAGGTTTAATTCCATCCAGGAAATTCAGGAATCCAGCCTACATACATATTGTTAGAGAATGCTCTGATTGCAGAGCTCTTCTGCAAAAAGGAGGCAGTGGCTTGTTCTCCCACAGAGTGTGTTTTTACACACTTTTTACACTCATGTTCCTGGTTGTAGCGCCATGGAAATCAAAGAGTAAGATGTTTTAATGGATGCAGCCCCTTTGACACTCTCTCTTTGCTGGTTTAGCCATTCCCTGTCGAGTCTTCTTTGGATAGAGCAAAATCAATCTATCCCATGTTTTCACATGAGGCATAAAATGTTTCCGGACTTGTAGTGAATAACTTGAAATGCCTCACTGAACATTTTCACTTTTTCTGTCTTAGGGTTAGTGAGGCAGGATGTTTTGACATGTAGCTGGAAGGATGATAGCCAACACTTGTACTTTTGTATTCTGGCCTTTTAAAAACAGGTGTTCTGAAAAGACAGATGCATTTTATAATTCCAGAGATTATCAGAGTTATTGGCAACAACAAGTTTAAAAAAAAAAAGTTGTAGCTTATATCACAGCTTTGGTTTTCTATCTGGAAGAAAAAAAAGTAGATAGGTTACTGAATTTAGGAACAGGATCCGAATGGGATTTTTGACAGCAAAAACCTGAAAGAATGTTACCTAGTTCCTGAAGCAAATTAAAAAAAAAAAAAAATAGAAAAAAAATTAAAAGAAGATGGAAAGGTAACATTTTAGCTTGTTGCAGGCATAGAATCAGAGAATCATAGAATGGTTTGGATTGAAAGGAACCTTAACTATCATCTCATTCCACCCTCTTGCCATGGGCAGGGAACCTTCCACACGACCAGGTTACTCAGACCTCATCCAGCCTTGAACACTGCCAGGGATGGGAATTCCATAAAATCGTTTGATTTATAGATATATTTTAGTCCAGATGTATAGTAGGGGATTAACAGAGAGGACACTGAGAAACCAAGTCTAAACCATGTCTAAAGTCATGCAGCTATCATTAGATACCCAGGGACTTGACTGGTCCTGTTCTTTTAGGTTGGCCATAAACTCATGAAAGGCAAAACTGAAGAAACAGATATACTAATATATGCCCTAACAAGCTTGTTTCAATAAACTGAAAATTTGCTTTCAGCCTTGAGTGGTGGAAAGCACAAATTTAGTAAAGAATTATGCTTCATCACTGCCTTGCTTTGCTCATGAATGAGTGTGGGAATTACATACTCTGTCCCAGATTCACATGGAATGTTGTTGGCGCGGCCATTTTGCAAGGAGACGGGGAGACACACATAAACGACCTCGTAGACTTGGTTGTACGTGCTATCTCATCCGCTTTATTAACGGAAGCCGTGGCTTTTTATACCCTTGGCTCGTAATGGCGGCGGCAGTTAGACGTAACGCTTTTTGTAACAGGAATAATGGTAACTTAATGTACAGAAGCTCTTACTAACGCTCTACATTTCCTTATAAGGTAGCTCTGCCGTTGCAGGGAGCTCGCGCTGACTACCCTCGCCATAGGGTTATATTGTGGCTTCTCACGGCCTCGAGGGCGCTCGAGATAGACCCGACTGGAACTGTTACAGCGCCTGCCGGCTGTCGGCCAACGGTGGCCAACGGCACCGAATGTTCCAGATCCTTCACGGACCTTCTCGGCCCTTACCAGGCCTAGGCCCCATAATGGCTTACCACATCTCCCCTGTTTTTCTTTAAAAAAGGAAAGGAAGAAAGAGTCTGGTCAGCACGAAAACCTGCAAGAGCAAAACTATACTACATCAGAAGGCAAAACTTTAACAACAGTAAATTCTTACGCATATATAACAACAAGAACAGGAACAGAATAACAGAACTAGAACAGCAAAGCCAAAACTGTAAAACATCTTAGCACAACATTTTGACACTTTATCGAGTCCTTCGACAGCCTTCCTTTATCTGTCCTTTCTATTACTCATCTGGCGAATCCGATGGATTTGGCGGAGAAATGAGAATATCCACAGCATCTTCTTTCTCATCCCTTTCACTGTCCTTTCTCTTGTTCTCGCTGGTAGATGTAGGCACCGTTATCTCAGGGATTGCTACCCTTGTCCATCTCGCAGGCACCCATAGAGGTCCTGCGGGTGAAGAAACACAGAGATACCCTCGACCCCAGTACAGTACCCTGGCTGGTTCCTGCCAAAGGCCTGTCTTAGGGTTTCGGTACCTCACCCAGATCTCTGGTGGCTTTTCCTGATTAGTCCAACGATGGTGTTTAATAACAGCAGGAACATCGTTGTCACCAAAGACACACAAATAATTCAAAACAAAAAGACATTTCAGTAACCTTCCCTGAGGATCTCCTACGTTGGAGTGCTTCCTCAGATATTTCTTTAGAGTGCTATGGGCTCTCTCAATAATTGCTTGACCAGTTGGAGAATGAGGAATGCCTGTTGCATGTTCTATTCCCCATTGACACAGGAATTGCTTGAACCTCTTACTAGTGTAAGCCGGTCCGTTGTCAGTTTTAATTTTCCTGGGTATTCCCATGACTGCAAAACAGCTGTATGCATGTCGTTCGACATGCACAGCCCTTTCACCAGCCTGTGCTGTAGCCCATACAAAATGACTGTATGTATCGATAGTCACATGGACATACTTGACTTTCCCAAATTCTGGCACATGGGTGACATCCATCTGCCAAAGCTCATTGCTCTCGAGGCCACGAGGGTTAACTCCAAGTCCTAATCCACAGCCCCCATTATGGTGGCTGCAGATAGGACATGCCCTGACGATGGCTCTGGCCTCGCCAATAGGAATCCGAAATTCCCGATGCAGCCCCTTAGCATTTGGATGGAACATGGAATGAGCTTCCTTGGCCTGTAGCTGCTGGGGAATGGGCACTACCTGGGCCGTTGAGACCAACCTGTCGGCCCTGGCAGTACCCTCTCCCAGCCCCAGGTCCCATTTATGACTCCTCACATGAATAATAGAGAAAGCCTGTTCTCGCAGTCTGGTAGCCCTTTGCAAGGTCATAAATAACTCATATAGCCTCTTGTTTTGCACCTGTCGAATGACAGCATCTTCAATTCTCTCACACACACCTGCTACATACAAGGAATCAGTGACAATGTTGACAGGTTCAGTTATGTGGAGCATAGCCCACACCACTGCTGCCAACTCCATGGTTTGCAGGGAGTCTTCGGCAGTGGCAGTGATAATATGTTGCTCCCACTGACCTTGCTGTTTCCATGTCACTGCAGCAGTTCCCGATTTTCTTCCCGCATCTGTGAATACAGTGGTAGCATCTGGTAGTGGAACCAACGACCTTTTGGGGCAAGCTATCCATCCCCATTGTCCCATCCATTGCAACGGTGGATCTGGAATCCTATTTGTAATTAAAGCACATCCTGCTCCTAGTAGAGCCTCTTGCAGCTCCACACTGTTATTAGGATACCAGGCCAACACATCCTTTTTCATAGGAACCCAGATGTTATACGGTTCCGCACCTGTTATCTGCAGTGCTCTTTCTCGGCCTTTCTTAATGAGCTCTGCTAACATCTCGATTTTCTGGAGCAGTGTTTTACTTTGTTGCAACGGTGGAAAAAACCATTCCAAAACCCACAACTTTTCTGACCTTTCCTGTCGTTGTGTTAATGCTCCTAACAGATACTTTACTCCACACCATATGGTCAGACTTATGGGAAGGTCAGGATCCCTTCTGTGAACCCTTCCAGCTGTAATACAGTTCACCACCTGACTTAGGACCTCTTGCTGCTCCTTGGTAACAGTTACTGGTGCAGCAGGGTCTGTGCCTTTAAGGAGAGGCCTCAGCTCGTCCAATAGTTCATTGGGAATCCCTACCATCGGCCTTAGCCACTGTAGGTACCCAAGCAGCCTTTGTGCCTCATGTAAGGTAGTTATTTTAGTCCCTAGGCACAGTTTCTGCGGTGTAACTATGCTGTTTGTGAGAGAACATCCCAGGTACTTCCATGGCAACGTAAGTTGGACCTTTTCCGGAGCAACTATTAAACCTTGTGCCCTTAATACCTCACAGATGGTTCGTATTTGAGCATCAGAAAATGACTGCTCCTGAGCGAGCAGGACATCGTCCATATAGTGATACACTACCATCTCTGGCCAGGCTTTGCGGATGGGACGTAACGCATTGTCAACATAAAGCTGACACAGAGTTGGGCTATTGCGCATCCCCTGTGGCAAGACTACCCATTCAAAGCGCTGGTCAGGTGCTTCCCTGTTGAGGGCTGGTAGTGTAAATGCGAATCTTTTAGTGTCCCGTGGATGCAACTTGATGGCGAAAAAGCAATCCCTTAGATCTAACACCAACAGAGGCCAGTCACGAGGCAACATAGCAGGATTAGGTAACCCTGGCTGCAGAGCTCCCATGGGCTCCATTTGCTCATTGACTGCTCTCAGGTCGTGCAGCAAGCGATATTTGCCTGACTTCTTTTGAATGACAAATATGGGGGTATTCCATGGGCTGGTGGAGAGCTTTAAATGCCCTTGGTTGTACTGCTCTTGCACCATCCTATGGGCTTGTGTGAGGCTTTCCCTTTTTAATGGCCATTGCTTAACCCACACTGGAGAGGTTGTAGTCCAAGTAAGCGGGATAGGGAAGGCCCAAGCAATGGCAGTTAGCCCAAAGGGTGCTCATTAGTGAGTACAACCCCCAATTGTGAAAGTATATCATGACCTACAAGGCACTGCACGGTAGGAGGCAGTGACACCACGGAAAAGACACTCTGCAGTGATTCACCGTTCACTGTGACTAAAAGTGATGGCGACTTTTGTGCCATTGTTAAACCTCCCACACCTGTTACGGTAGTGGTAGTTGGCTGTAGTGGCCAAGTCTCTGGCCAGCACTCCGGAGAGATGATGCTTACATCAGCTCCCGAGTCCAAGAGACCTTGGAGAGTTATTACTTCTCCCTGGTACTCTAATGTAATGCCATGTCTGGGACGGTCACTCAGATCTACAGTTAACAATGTAAGCCCCGCCGTGGAACCGAATCCTCGGTCTCCACGTACTTGCTGACTACATGGAGTCAGGGCTTTTGTTAGCTGCTCCAATGGAATTAACTGAGCGATTCTTTGGCCTTTGGTAATCTGCAGTGGAGGGAACAGAGTGTGCACAATGATATAAATCTCCCCTGTGTAATCCGCATCTATAACCCCAGGTAACACAAATAATCCCAACATAGAAGCAGAGGAGCGCCCCAGGAGAAGGGCTCCCACTGCCTGCCCGTTAATAACAACCGGTCCCTTTATTCCACTTGGGACTTTAACGGGTCTGGGAGTGATCAGAGTTACAGCTGCTGCGGCTGCCAGGTCCACGCCGATGCTTCCTTCGGTGGCAGGTCGCAAGCTGTCGGCGCCTGTTGCTGGGAAACAGCTGCTACTTGTGTCGGAGCGCGGCTGCTGCGATGACTCGACGCGCTGACTCCAGAGTTTCCCAAACACCAATGACATGCTCCAGCGCTGTGCGAGCTTGAATGGCACTTGGAACACCAAATTCCTGGGACCTGACATTCCCATCGAGAATGGCCAAGCTGTCCGCAGCGGTAGCATCTTGTTCGGTCACCGGATGGAGCCTTGGGGCTGAATGCTGCAACAGCTTGAAGAGGTGCAAGCGCAGCCAAAACCTGACTCTGACTAGCCTGCGTCTGTTCTTTTATAACTGTTCCCAATTCCTTAATTGCCCCTGCTAACATTGCTTGTGGCCCCGCCGGAACGCTAGCGACACGTTCAAGCGCTTCCTCGATAGTCCAATTAGCTCCCAGTGTGCTGCATCGTTTATCCGTGTTCATGAAAGTGTAGACTCTACCTAGGTTCTTAGATAGAGTCTCGTTGGCTCCTGTCTTATCTGTGCATGGACAGCTTCTATCATGAAATATTACTTTTCATGTGAAAAGATCACCGACATCTCGCGCTGTGCATACAAAAACAATGTCTTTATAAGGTATTTTTTCTTGACCATTTGCATATCTTCCTCTGGGTTGTGTGTGGTGCCAGTACAAGTGAGCTATCTGCTCTGATATGCTCCTTTTTTGAGCATTTTATATAATTTGTGGTTTTGCATCACCATTTTCTCACTTGTCCTTCTACTGGCAATTTTACTTAATAAATCAAAAATGCATGGCAAATCGATATTGTTTCACCTCTGACATGAGTTGGATTGCCAACCATCTGGCTTAGCTTATAGAGGATGAATTTTTTTTTCTTTTTTTTTTCGTTTCAGTCGTATCCCGATGGAGGACTGCTGGGACCTCGAAGTTCCAATTTTCAATTTCTCGACGCTATCAGATCCACCCCTGCTTTATATTCATAAATATTGGCACACCTCCTGGTTTGGTTTGTATTGTCTAAATGCGATAGGGGCGCAAATCATCTCGATTACGCCTGTATGGTAGCAATCGTATTTCTCTTCTTATTAGACAACTTCTTTCCGAGCACGCCCACGGATCCGTGTATGGGCATGGTATTTGTTTGAAGTTCGCTCTTTCTTACCTTTTTATGTGGACCAATTCAGCGATGGGCCGGCGCAGATGTCTTTCGCCCCGGCCCCGGACCCCATCAGTATTGCGGCCTCATACCTTAGGGCTGTCGTGTTAGACACCTCCTGGAGAAGTGTGCGCCTCGAACGGAGCTCGCTGAGTCATTAACGCATTGCCTGCCTCGAACATTACCAGTGTCTAACGGTGACCGTAACCTATGAGGAGCCATAGGGTATAATACATTGAAAAGAGCTGTTGTCCAGGAAGGGTTAGTTTTTTTGATTCCAGAAACGCTTGAGAGAATGGATGGCCTTAAATACTTAAGTGGAAAACAAGCTTTGCAATTGCGCTAGGGTTGGGGTAATAGGAGCTGTGTCCCCCACAGATAGTCTAACATCTGCTTAACCGGTTCACTGGTAACTCCGTATTCACTGACAGTAGCGCAGAGCTGTGATAGGATTTTCCAACCGTAGCAAGGTTCCCATGGCAAGAAGGAATGTGTGCCTCGAGGATCTAAATGGTTCTGCATTGTGTCTATTATCTCCTTTCGCCTCGAGTCTGCAATTGAATCATGGTTGATAACTAGACACAGGCGGAACACAGACTACGCTGGCTGTTTGACTGCTTCTCTTGCACTTTTCACGCTGCTTGTTCTCCGCCGCAACGTAACGAGATCCACAAGACATTTCTTGCGCAAACCCTAGACTATTGGGTACACTCATGTGTTCTGTCCTGTACTTCCGGCATTAAGGGTGTTCAGTACGCCAGTTCCAAGCGTGGGGAGGCTTTCCGTGAGGTTCGCCCTCTGCCCTGGGGCTTCCCAGGCCCCCCTGCGGAGCGGCCTCTACCGGGTCGCTTCCGGCCTCACTAGGAGGACGACATGGCGACTGCAGCGGAAACGGTGGCGGGTGGATATTGTGATATCGGCTGCTTCGTGTGTGCTGAGGTTTAAAGACCGCTGTATAACACAGGGATTATACGTGAGAACAGGGGTTTGGTTTGTTTGGCCTGGAAGTCCTGTTTCTCTGAGAAAGCCGCGTTATAGGCCCATACCACCGTCTCCACGGTTATCTTCCGCGTGGCCACGAGTGCGGGGGCTCTCCCCCTTCTAGCGCTCTATTTGCGCGGGCTTGCGGTGTTGAATGGCTCGGCAAGGACCATCAGACTGAGCAGACGCTTAGGACGCCCCTGCCAGGAAGGTGTCGGGGGTAGAGAGAGACCTACGGAATTATTAGGACGGTGCCTTCGCAGTTTGCGCTAATCATCCTCACAGGAGTATACCCCAATTCCCCTTCGTTCGCGCTCAAAATGCACTTGTTTACTTTTAGATTGCTGCAAAGGATCAAGCAGATTTGGCAGACTTTCCTTATAGATCTCCTCGGCATGGGAGATTCATTTTAAATAAGGCTTCTGTCTTGGGGCTCTAACGCCCCCTCAACTGGTCCTCTGGTGTAAATTCTATTTTTTTTGTTTTAAATATTACTCATATTCCTCTTATATTGAAATACTTGTTTTTCTGTGTCTCAACCATCATCACTAAGTCCCTATTCGTACTTGCTAACAGCTCTTACGCAAAAAGTTTGGTGTTTCTTGGCCAGGGAGCTTTCTCCAGTGCAGAAAAACAATAACTTGATGGATTAAATTGTCATGTGTATCTGTGTTTTTCTTCATGTTCTGTCTATACTCATGATTTGGATATAATAGAACCAAAGACTGCAAGGAGCAGTACCCAGTGGGTTCGCGGGTATATATAATTTAGAAAGCCCATTTTGTTTTAGGTGAGAAATGGAGTTCCCTCAAGAGTTAATAAGTTACGCATATAATCAAGGATGGCTTTTCTAAAAAACTTATAAGCAACTGAGCCGCCTGCCTATCCATATTAAACCCCCCAAGAGCTGCAGCAATTCTCACCAAGGCTCCCGTATGCGGACGCGTAGAAGTCCCGTGCCTGCGAGTGATCTGCAGATGGAAAAGTTTTGGCTGATTCTGCTTTTCTTCAAGACCTTTTCATTATTATGAATGATTGTGATGATTTAAAAGGGACTGGGAAACTTTTCATCAACTAAAAATTTTAACGTATGGAATCCTGAATGAGGATATAAGTATAGAAGTTACTTCTTGGTTTAAAAGACAATGTAAAAATTCCATTCTTTAATGTCTATAGTGTTTATTTTTTTTTTTATATTTTTAGGAAAACTGTTTGGACAGTTGACAGTTTACAGAACAGTTTGCACTTAGCTATCAAAATCTTCTTAAAATGGAAGAAAAAACAGCTTTTCTGTGAATTCCTTTTTGCCATGCACTCTACTCTGTGTAAACCAGGATGACTCCATCATCCAGTCTCCTCTCTCCCTGCCAATCCAGGGGGATGCCTGTCTGCTGCTGATTTGGGTACAATAAGAAAGTTTTTGTGCAGTTTTACACATCCTGCTCAGCAATCACGCCGTTACTGCCCTGCTTTCCTCTACGTGGAAATATTCTGGTTTTGATAAACTCTGGGTGCTGCTGCCAGGCAGAGTTCAGCTCCCTTTATTGTCGATTCCATCCGAGTACACATTTCATCTTTCCAGTCTGCTCAGCAGCACCTTTCCCTTCAGTTTTGGTTCAGCAGCACTGGGGCTCCCCAGCTTGCCCTCCTGCTTTGCATTCAGCATTGTTTTCCAGGGAATCGCTGTCACACACATCCCAAAAGCCTGTCATGAGGAGCAGCTGCCTCCATCCCTCCATCCCACCGTGGTCCTTGGCGTCCCAGGTCACTGATTTCTCATCTACAAGGAAAACTCTCTGCAAAGGCTCTGGGTTTGGCCTTCTGTCTGTCTGAATGTTATTTCCACTCACTCGCTGTGTTTTATTGGGGATGATGGATGATCCCCACTTTCCATACCCAAGGATTATTAGTCTGAGGAAAACCAGCAGGAGCAATAATAAATATAACAGAACCCTCGAATCTTCTTTTGGAAGTAGGATCAGATTCCCTTGGAAGTCTTTGCTAGCATAAAATAAAGACAGGCCCTGTTTCTTACATTCTGCCTTGCAAACCTTGCACAGCAGACACAAAGAGGAAAAAAAATGGACAGAGCAGAGTATGAAAACCCAAAAATAAAATGGAAATATCTCTGTTGGTACCCTTATATCTCCAGAGCTATTGTCAGTTTTTGGGTCACTTTGTGAAGAGCTGACAAAGCTCATCCCCTGCTCTGTTGCAGCGGGATTGGATCCAGATGGTCTTTAAGGTCCCTTCCAACCCAAACCTTTCCATGGTTCTACAAACCCAGGATTTGGGGCAGGGAAGGGAGGAGTTGGAGCTGCTCTCCAGAAGGGTGAAAAGCCTTATATCTCAGTTTGACTGTGGTTCTACTCTGTTCAATATAAATATCTGAAACTAGTGGAAGTTCTCTAGGTGGGTCTCTCTTTGAGTCTACTTAATTATTAACTTCTTAGTTTCTAATAGGTGCTTTGATTTTCTCTGAAGCCATTCTGTCAAGTTTCTTGATTTTTAGAGGACTAAAGTTAAGTCTGTTTTATGGAATCAGCTTGGTGAATTCTTCAGGACCCCTTAATGAGAGAGCTGAACAAATGTTCTTTCAATATAGAGCATATTGAATAAAGTCTGATTATTTCTTTTCTGTTTGTTTAACTTTTTGCTTGTCTATTTTTGAAAGGCTTTAAGTAACGAAAAAATATTTAGAACTGTGATTAAAAGTAGGTCCCTGAATCCTAAAACAAGACCAAGAACAACTGCCTTCTGCCTTCTTTTCCAAGTGGTACAGGAGCACTATCTAGAGTTTTTATGATCTAATCCTCAACCAATAGAAATCTACACCTGGAATATCAGTAGAAAAAATAACGCACCCCATTCGAGAATTGTAACTCAGCGCTCCTGAAAGCAAATTTACTGGGAGAAGGTGGAAGGAGATGTGGAATCTCCAGTCTCAGCAGGAGGGGGAGCGCTCATCCTGTGGAGGAATCGCATCCCTTTGCAAAGTTCTGAGGCTGCAGATGCATCCGACTGCGATGTCACAGTGTGTTTCTGTCTGAAGGCTCTCAGTAATTAGTTGACTTCAATTAAACTCCCGTATGCGCCAATAACTTTTTAAAATTACAGAGGGCCTATACCTTCAGGAAGAAAAAAAAATATTCAGGCTCCCTTTACAGGCCAATAAACCTTCATAAATGCCCATGGATGGAGGCCCATGATCTTTATTTGCAACCCACAAGGCAGGCCTTTTCAACAGCTTTAGCGCAGTCATTCT
>VKON01000209.1:0-13214 GCA_009741485.1 Malurus cyaneus samueli
AAATTAAATTCTTGACAGAAAATAAATCCAAGAACGCAAACAGCAAGAGAAAATTTCTCAGAATAATAAGAAACAGCCCACACCCTGTTATTAAAACTTTATCAAAACTTTACCAGTCGTTTATGTTCTACTAACAGATATATGTCTATCTATTTCTCTATCTGCAATGTTGGCTTTCCAAACGGTGTTGGCATTTCATGAAGTGGGCATTAATCCGTACAAGAAAATATGTGAAACCTCTTAGAGGTAGAAATGGAAAAAAAAAATGTTTAGCTGTCATGCTACTTGAAAGGTTCTCGTCATGTCACAGAAAACTCTCTATATATAGCAGATGAAGAATACTATATATGTTCTACAAAAGTTAACTCTATTTTCACACAAATGTTCATTAGGTATTGCAGAAATACTTTGACATATCCTCTGCTGGCACTCCCGTCTCCCTGACACATATAAAATACAGGAAAGAACAAATAATGTTCTATATTTGGAAGAAAACATTTTTAGATTCAGTTTATTCAGTTGATATGACAGTTGGACAACCTGGACAAATGCCAAGGGCTAGAGAGCAATCTCTGTGCATAAATCTGTCTTCCAATTATATTTATTTTTCATTCAAACAGGAGATTGAATACTGAAAAACTGAATTGAAAAGTCTGTAGTTCATTTCACCTGCAATCAATTAAGTTAGAGTTTTTAATGTGAGCATAAGAAACCAGAATTTCTGTATTAGGATGAAATCCAGATCTGGAAATGAGCTTTCAGGTACAGCAGACTCAGCATCATGGACTTTGAAACAGAGATAAGCTGAGAGGTTTGAAGTAAATTGATCAAAATGTGAAAATGAAGAAACTCAATATTTTAAGAGCTCAAATAAATCTATGTGTACCTGTGTCTGACCCCAACAATAAATTTAGTCCTGCATTATCAAATTCATTGCATCCAGATTATAGTTAAAATCACTGGTTTGCAGCTTGTCAGAAATAGCATATCTTACATCTAAATTAAGTCCTTCAGCATATGAGATTAGGAAAAAAGTTGTTTCTATAAAATAATCCATCATGATAAAATCTTTAATTTTGGTTGTGCTCAAGTATTATTAGACTATCAAAAAGTTCTACACAAGTTTTAATAATTTACCTCAGTATCTGAAGAGAAATTATTTCTATATATTTATGATTTCAACCTTTTAAAAATGTGTGAGAAATAAATGATAACCAATTTAAAACTGAGGTTTTGTCCCTGGTATATATTTTCTAGTAGACACTACAATGCACTGAGAGTAGATTATTTTTTCTTTAAAATTCAGGGTACATATTTTAATGACAAGTGACTCAATCAATAGAAATCAATAGATTATTTCCTAAATTTCAATAAATAATAAGGAGAGTGTTTAACTTATTTAAGTAGTATATTCATGTAAACCATGGTGAAATAAGTATAGAATTTTTAAAAAGTTTATCTGTTCTTTCTTTTTTTCTTTTTTTTTTTTTTTTTTCAATAATATTTTCCTTGGAATTTTGGAGTTTGAAAATCAATTTATGGCTTATAGGAAATGTCATGGTTTTACTTGGTCCGATTTTTTGGTGGTGGGGGGTCCCCTCCCATGGGATCAAAAACCACAAAATGGCTGCTGTGAGAAGTTCTAGAACTTTCTCGCTTCTTCTCCAGCAAAAGGAGAGCCCTGTGTTTCAGAGCCAATCCATCATGGCTCTGAAGGTGATGGACAGGCTGATCATCAGACCTGGGCCAATTGCACCGGTTGGTTATACCTCTGTGATGACATATTATGTAGTATTTAAGAAGAATTCAAAACAAGATAGGCGCTGCTGCCATGTTAGTTTTAGGTTGTAGCATGAAGTTTTAGTATCTTGCACTGGGAGAGGAAAAAAAAAAAACGAGCAGGAGGTGAGAGATTAAGAAAAAAAAATGGAGACTGAAGATCAATAAGGAGAAGACTGGATGATTGCTGTGCTTGCTATGGTTCTCGAACATGGAGGAAATAAGTGTCTCAGCAAGGACTGAGAGAGACCTGAATAGGAAAAAGAGAGAGACCTTGCTGTGAGGGAAAAAAAAATCTGGCTTTTAAAGACTGGACTAAACAACCAGAAAGGAGGAAGAAGCTTGCCCCCCCCACGACATCTGAAGCAAATGGATGCTTAGGAGAAGCTGTGTTCTGCCAGGAGAAATGTGATAATGGTCTTACGCTGACAAAACAACGCAGTTTGGCCTTGAAGGACATTCTTTCTTTTCTCCTATGAGGTAAAGAAATATTTTTCCCCGCCATCAGCAGTTACGCACTGACTGTTCTCGGAAAAAAAAACTTCCACAGCTTGGAGCTGTAAGAATGTTTCCCTATATGTGGACACAATGTAATGGTGGTTTGATCTGTTTGAGAACTTTCATTCCTGCCCCACTTTGTGTGTGGGATCCATGGGAGATGGAGAGGGATGGGACCTGGGAGAGAGACGGATCCCTGGAAAGGATAACAGCTGTCTTAAAATGTCAGGTTTTTTATCTTTTCTCTCCTTGTAAATTTTTTCCCCATCTGTTTTTTTTTCCTCCCCAGTGCCTAGTATTCTTGTAATAATAAATCTATTTTGCAACTCCAGTTATTCAGCCTGACTATTCTTGGAGCACATACGTGTCTTTCTCTCAATTACTTTATGTTATCTGAAAACCATAAATTTTCGGGTTAATTGGGTTTTGCTCTCCCTTCTCCCTCTCCGGTGGGGGGAAAGGAGGGAATTTGTGTGTGCAGTGCTGTTTTTTTTTTAAAGCCTGCAGTGCAGGCTTTTTTTTTTAGCACAGTCAAAACCACTACAAGGAACTAAAAATAACCACAAGTATTAATACTTTATTTACTCTATTGACATAACTACTCTAAATTTATCACCTCAAATTTTTTTATGAAACCTATTTCATCATGTACCTGAAAAAGTCCTGGCTTCACAGTGGAGTTAAAAAAAAAAAGGGAAGCTTAAAAGAAGGAAGAAAGTGCAGAAGTGCAGAAATGAAGTATGAAGTGCAGTAGGAAGGCAGGAAGGAAAGAAGGAAGGAGGGCTCTGTAATGTTGTGGTATATGACATATGACATCTGGGTTGCAATACTTTTTCCCATGAACCTAAGCAGTGCTAATAAACAACTGTGATAGTTCCAAAATAAATAGGAACTTGCAGCAGAAGGTGGTCTGAAACTTAAGAATACATCACTTCAGGAAAATAAGCAATAGAGACAGTGAAGGAAAGAGAAATATAATTGAAATACACTAGTTCCATAAGAACAAACTGTTAAAAAGAACATGAAGAAAGGGCTAAGAAAACATTGTTTAATACGTTTTTTCTATGTTCAAAACAAGGAACCAGAAGTCCAAACTAGTTTATACTCCAGATTTACTTAATAGGTTGTGCATTGTGTTATTGGATTTTTTTTTTTCTTTCAGCAGAAGTTCTGTCCTAGAGAAATTAGGTAAATAAGTCTATTTTTTCCTCAGCTTTAAACAATTTCTGTTTATTGTCATAATCTTAAAATGCTTGTAGATTTACCTGGTAGTTTGAAGTACTTAATGCCAGTAAATTATTGTGAAGTACTTCAAACTACCAGGTAAATCTACAAGCTTTTTAAGTTTGAAGTACTTAATTTAATTTAGATTAAGTGGTGTGTTGACCTTGACTGTTGAACAGGTGCCCAGCAACCCACTCTGTCACTCTGTTTCCTCACTGAACAGGGAGACAAAATGTAAAATTCAGATGTTGAGATAGGAACAGAGAGCTCTCTCAGCATTTACCAACACAGGCAAAAACACAGAGTAGGGTGAATGAATTTACTACCAATTCAGAAGATGACAAAGAAAAATAAAACAAAATATTAAAAATTAATTCTGCTTGCCTGACCCATTGCTTCTTCCTGGACTCAACTTTACTTATGAGTTCTTTATCTCCTCCCTTTGAGATGGGTGGGGAATTGATTCTAAAGGTGACTAAAAAGACTACACTTTTAGGCTTGAGATGAGGAAATATGTGTTCTGGCATTGATTTTGGTATATATTTGATACACAGGATATAATGGCATTTCCCTAGAGCCATGTTATCTGGGACTACCCACATATATAACTTTAATTGATGGAAAAAGATTACTTACTCTGAGTTAAAGTGTATAAATTAAAGAGTTCTAGTAAAAACTAGGCTTGGGGGTTTTTTTGGTTTGGGGTTTTTTGTTTTTTTTTGTTTGTTTGTTTGGTTGGTTTTTTTTTGAGAAATACATTAAAAATCTATATCATTCAATAGGAAAATACATACTTCTTGAAAATTTATTAAAATATGTTTCAGAACCTACATCTCTGTCATGATTTTCTGTTTCATGGGAACTTTCCATTTGAAGGTTGAAGTAGCATTAGCTCAGGCATATCACACACAGCACAGTTATCTCTGTGCTATCCAAATGGCAAAAAGAACTTATACCAGCCCACTTAAATATAGCCAATATAGATTTCATAAAGATTTCCAAACTGAGTTTCAGTTCTTTGGAGTACTTCAAGAACATAAAAGTATCATAGGATGGTTCATATTGGAAGGGACCTTAAAGACAATTTTGTTCAAACCCCCCAATATGGGCTGAGAAGTCTTCCTCTAAACCAGCTTCCTCACAGCCCCGTTTAACCTGGCTTTGAACTCTTCCAGGGATGGGGCATCCGTAGCTCCTCTGAGCAACCTGTTCCAGAGTTCACCACTCTTCCAGTAAGGAATTTCCTCCTGATCTAGTTCAAGCCTGTGCTCTTTCTGTTTCAAGCCATTGTCCTTTGTTTTATCACTACTTGCCCTTGCAAAAAGACCCTGTAAAGCTCTCATGTCGACCTACTCTGGTAGCACTACTACTGGAGCACTGCTGTAACACCTCCCTAAAGCCTTCTTCCCTCATATTGTTTGGAAAAGACAGGAAATTGAGATGCCTGCAAGGAAAATGATCCAGACAACCTTTCCTTGTCACAGAGTCAATCTAAGTTGATCATGATTTTCACTAAATCACTACACAACAGATGAGCAGCCCCAGCTCTCTCAGCCCATGTTCATAGCAGAGGTGCTCCAGCCTTCAGATTGTCTTTGCAGCCCTCCTTTGCACTGCCTTCAGCAAGTCCCTGGCATTGTTATGTTGGTGGCACCAAGGCAGATGCAGCTCTCCAGGTGGGCTCTCACCAGAGCTCAGTAGAGAGGGAGAGTCATTCCCCTCAACCTGCTGGGAATGGTATTTTTAAACACGGTGCAGGATGCAACTGGATTTTTTGGCTACAGGCCCATGTTGACAGGTCCCATTGAGCATTTAATGTGCCAGCACAAAATCCTTCTTCCCTGGGCTGCTCTCAATCCATTCTCCATCCAGTCTGTCTTTGTGTTGGTGCACCTGATGCAGGTACAACTCGGCCTTGTTAAACATCATGAAGTTTGCACAGGACTGCCTCTCAAGCCTGTTAAGGTACCTCTGGAAAGAACAATATTTCTCCAGCATGTCAACCCTACCACACAGCTTGCTGGTGGTGTCACATATCACTCTGGTTATTTTATTTTTTTTTTACTACCTTACTAGAAAAATTATGAAACACTAAATTTTGGTCTGAAGAAAACACATTCTCTGTATTTCTTTCCTATATAAAATTCTATTTGTCTTAATGTAAAACAAGGCAAAAAAATGTGTCTAGTTTATTTTATTATATGGTGTGAAAGCAATTATATGTTTTGTCTTTAAAGATACATGATAGGACTGATGTGCAGATTATATTCTATTATTAATTTTAATTATACTATAAATATTTTGACTTTTAACCGTGACTTAGAAAACTATAATTTATTCTGAAAAGCCAGACAGAATTCAGAGCAAATTTCTGGTACACTTCTTAGTTATTAAAAATAATACAGTTTATCTGAAGTTATTCACAAGAATCTCAGTGATCCCAAAGCCAGCACATACCTTGAAAATGCCTATGAGTTAATAAAAGAAAGGGAGAAAAAACACACAGCCCACCTCAGCTCTTACTATTCAGTTTACTTAGAAGGAGAAAGTAAAACTCAGAGTTGTCAGGAGAGATTCTCTTTTAACATTTGCTCTTTTTCTCTTAAACTGATCATGTTATTTGGAAAAGACTGAAAATTGAGATGCCTGCAAGGAAAATGATCCAGACAACCTTTCCTTATCACAGAGTCAATCTAAGTTGATCATGATTTTCACTAAATCACCACACAATTGAATTGGAAGTCTGCTAGTCTAGGAATAGCAGGATGGAAGGGGCTTTTAAAGGTCATCTAAACAAACTGTCCAGCAAATGAGCCTTGACATCTTCAATTAAATCAGGTTGAAAGTTTTCAAGAATGAAAGGGTATTGGTGAGCTTTAGGTATAGATGCCTTGAGAACAGAGAAGATTAAACAGCTGTGTAGGTTTCCTGGTCTCTCAGAGCACCTGTCTGGGGCTGTGGGTGTTACGGTCTGATTTTTAAAGCTATTAGAAATGCTTCTGCCCAAATTAAGGTGCAAGCATAACTATGCTAAAGTCAATGGTATGGATTTTATTTAATAGCAAATATGAGGGAGAGGAGAAGGAAATACAAAAGAGGTGGGGGGGACAAAGAGGAAGTGACAGAGACAAACTAAAGAAAGTATCAACACTGTGGATCCCACCAGAATGCTATTGATTCTCTCCAGCTGGCCTTCTTGGTGGTAAAGGTCTCCCAAAAAACATAGAATCTGATGGATTAATATATGCTTAGGCCAGGTGGGAATGCCCAGGTGCCTCCCCTGGGGCAGGGGGCCAGTCTCTTGCAGCAGAGCCAGGATCTACTGTATCATTTTGCATCACATGCAGTTCTGTGGTGCAAGACCTCTGGGGAGGGCTTTGGGGAGTCTTTGATGGATTATGACACCCTTTCAGCTGCCTCCCACATGAATGTCCTCTGAATACAGACTGCAGGGTTGGGATTACACAGCTGGCCTGCTTTGTGTGAGGGAGGATGGGTGTTCACTGTCTTTTGAACAGAATTTATGTAACCTCTGCACCCGAAACCTCTTCCTCCCGCTCCTCAGTTACTGGGGGGAGTCTGTGTAAACCTGGCCACTGTAGGCTGTGGTATGCCCCACCCCGAACCCAGCCAGGGATTTCTCTGTGTTTTGCCTGTTTGTGAATGCATTCTTTTCCCTCAGCTTTGCTTACTTCTCCCTAGACCTGAAATGAACAATAGTGTTGTTTTTATCTTATCTAGGCAGCTTAAAACTCACAGTCCAAAGTTCCAGCCAGGCATCTTCAAGGAAGGGTGGGCTTCTGTGCTTGTAGCTTCTTTATACAGTTTTTGCTTTGACGGGTAAAGCTCCTTCATAACAATGTTTAAGGCATGAACCATTTCAGTTGGAGGGGGTTGGAGATTGCTGCAAATTACAGCTCAGGAGGTGCCATTTAACACCATGGCAAAGCACCCGTAATAATATCACATCGATTGAAATTCCCTGTTTCACATGATGCGGTGATGGAAGAGTCAAGTGATCGAATGTGCATTATCCATTAGGATACCAAACCCAAACAGGCAGGGACAGTCACCACTATGCTATAGGCTCATCCTCTAATGAGGTCCTTTAGATGGATTTTAAATGTTGAGCACAACTGATGAGCAATTGAGTGTTGGGGCCCTTACTGGGGCCCTCGCTCTACAACCGGTATACAAAAGAATACCATAAGGCCAGATGATACTTGTAGAAGCTCAACGACGAGGTGACCTTGCCCTGATCTAAGGAAGTCAACAAGGCCATAAAACTTCATGGTTTGAAGGCAAGAACAAAGGTTGAAGAACATCTGATGATACGGCTCTCCGATAAACAGGAACATTGAAAACTCATATATTTTAACCAATCATATAATGGGATACTTTTGTAGTTTGCTTGTTTAACCAATGATTAAGTGTGTTACATATCGTATTCAAAAGCTATAACATATAATAGGTAGCTTGAAACTCAATAAAGTGGCTTTTGTCTTGCACTCATATTGAATGTTGTGACAGAGTCCTTATTTCTCTAGCATTCGGACGCAACAATTGAGCAAATATAAAGAAACCAATTTCTTCAACTTTAGTTTGTAAATACAGAAGCGCATCATAGTCCTGACTACAGTTAGTGAAAAAATGCAGCATAGAATAAAGGAAAAAGATAGTGAGATAGACTCAATTTTCTTTCATGTCAAGACATCGAAGCACTGTCTTTTTTCCTTGCACAGAGTTTAGACTTCAGAAATAGCATAATGAACTAATGCCATGTAAGGATCATGCTTGCTCTGAATATGTCCACCTTCCCTTTCAATGTAAAATTATGTCTCAAGATGAGCACCATCTGAAAGATGCATGTCTATGAATACTTATTTTAGCCTTCTTAATTTAAGCTCCTATTTCATCCATTATATTTTATGTTCCTTCTGACTGTAATTAGAATATTGCATCTATTTTTCAAAACCAAAATAGTCTCCTGGTAGATTCTCTCTAACTCTAATGTTTAGTGTTTGCTTCTTTTCTCATTGAATATTTGCATTCAATTTATTTGTTCTTCTAAAAGACCATTTATTTGCAATAGTCCCCACCCTTTACATTGCTTCTTGGTGCTTCTTTTATAGTCTGTTTTGTTTGGTTTTGAATAACACAAAGGTAGAGCTCCTTCTTAAAAGTGAATGTTTTTGTGCTGGATTTGTTTGACCTTCTGTGTTAAACTACAAATCATTAAATTATTACTTATTAAATTATGGTGTATTGAACAGTTTGCCCTCATACTTTTCTCAAATTAGGTTTTATGCATTTAATCCAAATAAAAAACAGGATGGTATATTTCATAGTAGTAGGTCATTAAATCCCGAGTTATTTTTATATCCCACATTGATGTGTCATTGATCCTGTCCTTTTGTGGACAGACACCTGTCTCTATTAATACCTCAAATTTTCATCTACTCAGTAGTTTCTAGACAATATTTTAGTCCTGAGCAATGGTCAGTATTAGTCTTACTATCATATTTTTGATATTACAGTAGAGTTTTTTTCTTCTGCAAGACCATTTCTATGCCACAATGTTTTATGGAACTTTTCAAAAGCAGTGCTATGTGCTACGCCACTGTTCCCATACCGGTGTAACTCACACTCTACTAATTATGCTCCTTCACTCAGATATCCGACATGTCTATTTTTTTCAGGGTAGTTGTTTGATATTGAGCACTGCAGTGTCCCATTTTATTTTTAGGATGTCAGAATTCATTCTTACTTAGCATTAGCACTACTCTAGCCCGCTGCATGTCCCAGTAAACTGGCATTTAGGCTTCTTATTTGTCTGTCTTATTTATTGGTTTGTTTGTGGCTATGGTGGTTTGTTTTTTCCCTCCTGGCCTTTTCAGAAACACATTAAATGTCAGTCATAGATGCTTTGGCCCTGTCAACTCAAACCAGAGTTTTTCTGTGCTTGACAATTTTTCTCAAGCAGCATTTTTTCTATGACCTTTTTAATTTTGTGTTAGAACAGTCTGCTTCCATTAGAATTAAGGTGCAACCTTTCACATCAAATCTTCTTTGTTCAAGAGTTTCTGACGTGCTTGAATCTTTACTCCTTGCATGATTATCTCTTCCATGCATAAGATTCCAAATCGCTATACGTCCTAGACCTCTCACAGTATTTCAGATTATGAAGGTCTCTCTTATCCTGAGATAAAACTACAGAATATCCCTCCTACATTGATACTTAATTATTAAGGTGTAAACGTTATTAACACCTTATATTAATTATTAGTTATTGTACATAACTCTTTAAGGTGACTTGTCTTTCACAAGTCACAGTCACTCAGTCTCTAGACCTCAGTCTCAGTCTCAGTCTTCATACTGAAGACTGGAAATTCTCATTACAATTATATTTAAATTTGAATCTTTTTTTCCCATTATATTGGAAAGATTACCATTTTTATGTTTTTGAGAATTTTTTTAGATCTTCTTGTTCATAAATCTTCTCTTCTGAAGAAATTATTTAGTCTGTTCTCTAAACTCATTGAGCGTACTACTTAAATAGTTAATTATAAGAAATGACCTTAAAAAAAAAAAAAAAGAACACACAGTGTGAAGGAAGTTGCTCTGAACCATCTGTGCTTTTTAGCCAGATTCTTTCTTCATTGCCCAGCTTCTGCCCTTTTTCCTTACTCTGAATAGTCTATTTCACTCTGACACACAACTTGAAACAACATTGCCAAGATTGTTTGCATTGTCCTACAAATCCCAAGTGAGCCAATGGCTCTAAAGCCCTCGGAGGACCCTCTGCTACCTCAGTGATTCTTGGATACTCAGCCAACACGCACCGTCACCTCCTGCTCCTTACACCACTCATGTCCCTCCTTGCTCTCTTTTGTTCCAGGGGCCAGTATCTCTGTCTTTCTCTTCTTTCTGCACTTCCCAAAGTACCACACATGTTTCATAAACCCTGCTCTCTGCACTGTGTATATAAAGCTAAAACCAAGTTTACAGGTAGCTTTGTACATCACACTGGTCTAATGTGGTAACTGAAAATTAATGCTTCATGCTTATTCTATATATCCCTTCGTCATCCTAATAAACAATGTCATTCCCGTAAAAGGATGCATATTTGGCTGTCTGTAATTTCTTCATGGCTAAAGGCAAAAAATCAGAAAATAAAAAAATCTTCAGTATGGTCAGTCATCTATATTCTTTGTTTAACCATTTCCAGAAAAGAAAAAAAGAGAGAAAAAAAAAAAAAGAGGCCTTATATGCCTTTCCTGGCATGATTTTTTTTTCTGAAAACACATTCTAGCATTATATTATATATTTCTTATTTGTTCTCTTTAAGAAGCATGGATTTTTTTATCCTGTACAACTTTCGGACAATACTTTAACAATCTGTTCTCAAAATATTTCACTGGAAGCATCATAACAAAAAAAAAAAAAAATAAAGTGTTCAAAAATTCTTGTTTGCAATTTGTCTAAAATAAAAGAGGAAGAAATGTCTTATGGTATTACATATCTTTCTTATTAATGTATTTCTGAAAGAATACTTAAAAGCCTACATAAATTGGACCAATTACCTCCTCGATTCTCATCACACTAGGGGATGCTACTAGAAGTTTCTTTTATTATTTCATTGAAGAAAATTTGATTGCTGGATACTAAAATGAAAATATAATCCTTTAAAATTAAATTAAAACAAAATTGTCTATGCTGCTGAGAAGTGCTGAAAAACAGTGATTAACTCCTCTGCTCCTATTTAATAAGTTGAATTGTCTTCTTAAATGTCACAAAATAATTATCACAGAATTCCAATGTCATGCAGCTATTAAATTTTGTTTTCTCTAAAATATGGAAAATTAAAGGGCCTTACAGTGTGGACAAGAGAAGTGGAACTGGACAAATGAACTGAAGTCAGCAAGTAACAATATTCCTGACAGATGTGTATGGCACCATCAGGTATGTTATAATCTAAAGATATCACTATTTTTGTTGCCCATTACACTATGTCAGTCATGCTGGGACATAAATCTGTACTTGGAGGCTGATATTTATGAAACTTGAACTCTTTCCCTGGTATTCTTCACTCCTTTGTCAATTATTTAAAAGAGAGTTTGGATCCAGAGAATCCTGAGTGTACTTTGTATGAAAATAAAATAATTTTTTTTTAAAAAAAAGTTGTATCTACTTAAAAAAGCCCAAAGCCGGACTAAAAAACCTAAATTAACTAACAATCCCAAGGAAATGAACAAAGAAAAAAGAAAACAAAACCAAAAACCAAAGCAAAACCAAAACCAAAAATAACCCAAACACCACCTAATCAATTTCACTAAGAGGCCAGGTATTTAACTCTAGTATTTGTCACAAGTTTGATCATTCTATTTATCACAAAGTTGTTCAAGAAAGGTAATTACTCTAAGTAATTCCCTGACATTCTTAGTCTGGAGCCCAGACACTCATGTACTCTGGTACTTATGAATTATATTTTGGCAGACCTGACTTCAATGTCTCTGGCAGGAGGAGCTCTGAGGACAATATAATACAATATAATTTTTTAATCTTCCTTGAACCAACAAGAACAAAACAAAATGAGTCAGGATCCATCCCTTAGTTCATTAGTTTGAAGCAGAGGGTAGCACAGAAAGAACTCTATGCAGAGTCATTCATGAAGCACTGAATGAAAACTCTCTGAGGAGACATGCACCAACAGCACCTGCTCCTCAATAATTTCAAGGACAGTTTTTCTCTTTCATATCTATACAGTAGTCACTTTCTTTTTATACCTCTTCCCCCAAAAAAGAAACCAAAAACCCAACCCAACCCAAACCAAACCAATGACCCAGGGTTCTAAAGCTTTAGCCTTGGCTGTGGAGATGTCTTTTCATCATTTTCCACTTCCATCATGTGATTTCCAGCACATGAAGATGTGGAAGCTCTGATGGAAAAAATATCACCCCAGAATATAATTTGATTCATTCAAACTACATTGATGAGCTATTCACAACTTTTTTTTTGTATTTCTGTTTTTTCCTGTTCTCAACACTATGAATACAACTGTGGAAAACATTCAGTATTTATTATTAAAAGCACGTGAAATTGCAAAGAGATGGTGCTAAATCTGTGCTCAATCCTGCTCTCAGGAAACTCCATTGCAAAAATAGTGTTTATTTAAATGATAGCAGGATGAAGCCTGAAAATAGTATCACTTCTGGCGATATAACTGCAGCAGTTTCAGAAAGCTAAAGTGTATTCGGTTTGAAATCTTTAACGCACAGCATATAATAGATCTTCTCATATCTGATTTAGGGACTGAATGAGGCAGATTAGAATAGTGTTCCTTTTGCTACACTTTACACACAGTTTCCTCACAGACCTATGAGTTTATGTGCCATTTGAGCTGATAATACTCTATCATGTCACTGATGCACTTTGCTTTTGAATAATTTTTTTTTTTTTCAAAGCAGTGGTATAGCTATTTCTCAATAAAAAAAATGCTTAAGAAAAGAAGAAAGAAAAAGGGTCAGGTGCATCTATAAACAGTTTGCTGAAATTACTTTAATAGACAATATCAATGGAAATAGGGGTTTTATAATTTTCTTATTCCCAGACTGTGTGGGTGAGAGATTTGCTGTGTCACTTGTGCATGAAGCTGGGCAAAATTGATAATACTTTCTTTCCAAAAAAATCATGACAGCAAAAGATGTTCATAA
>VKON01000209.1:13239-36651 GCA_009741485.1 Malurus cyaneus samueli
AATATTCTCTGTCTCATAGAGGAATCATATGACTTCAGCTGTAGTGAGTAACAGCACCCTGTAATATTAAATTCAGCACTGATTGCTTCATCAGATACTGAGTTCAGGCGCATTTTCATTTCAGTGCAGGAGAAAATGGAATTACAGATCTTACTTTAACTTTTTTACTTGCCTTGGTAAAGGATTCAGTTTTCAAATATCCCCGAAACAAAAAAGCCTAACCAAAATGGAATCTTGGATCTTGCATTGGAAGCTTAGAGGCGTATATTCAGTACCCAGAAGTAACTCTATAGAAATGCTATATAAGATACTAAATATTCCATAACTGGTCATATTGTCCCTTTATGCTATTTATGCCTCTCAAGTTGCACGTCCTAAACAAAAGCTGACCTCTTTAACATAACCTAGTTTCCTAATAGTTCTATTGTAATACAAATGATTAATGAAGTGTCCATGACTTAACTTCTTCTTTATGACTTCAGTTACATTATTAACTCGACATTTATACTTCTCTGGTAAATATAATTTACTAGAAATAGTATTTGCATCTTTTATTTTGACTCTGTCAAAGTAAAAATGCAGTTCATAAAAGATATTGAATTACAATTAAATTTTATATTGCGTGCTGGAAAGAGCATTATCAAGGATTTAAGTCTGCATAATTTTGTTAAACACCTTAAAAATAAAATAGTTTAATGAATGCAGTATGTACTATTTGGACAGAAAAATATTTTTGCCAAACTATTTAGAATCTACTATTCATAAGTGTTTTAGACATTTTAGGGAAACTCCACCTCTTATGCCATAACTGTAAGTAGACTGAAAGATTTCTTATTACAATACTCAAAAATACACAGACCACAATATCAAATGACGAATAAGGAAAGAGATATCATTAAGATTTAGGACTGCAGTATCCCAAGACATCCTGCATGGAGACGGCGGCTGCAGAAGGTCAACAGGGTTTTGGGCCATTAAACTGCCATTGCCATAATGACAGAGAAAGTTAAAGCTCAAGTGATGTCTTGGAGAACGAAGTATGTCTTTTGTAGACCTTACTTTTGATTTATTTTGAAATACATTGCTCTCTTGAGGAAGCCATTTACAGTCTTGGGCAGCCACCCTCTTCTTTCTTCCTAGTGATGTGTTAGCTGTTTGATAATTAACGGCCTGAAATGTGTAGAGTTGTTTTGGCACTCTCATAACAGTAATGTAATCATATGATTACTTCTTCAGCCCATTTGGTCTCTAGAAGGCAAAGTTCTAACGCACTTCATACTGAACTAGATTTTAAGAGGTCACATAGTACTTATACGGTTGGACATAGCTGAATATGAATCTTTCAGGAAATTAAAATATTAAAAATCTATTTGTTTGGGGTTTTTCTCAACTAAAGAAAAATAATTTGAAATATGCTTTAAAATTCAAAAATAGAACATTATAAAGTAGTATTACATTTAAAAAATACCTGCTATCAAATTTCCTGTGAACTTCCAACTAAACAAAAAGAGAAATTACACTTTTCTAAAAGGTATTTAATTTTCATAATTTGGCATACTCTGACAGAGAGTTTTTGACTTGTAGAAATTTTGTGAGGGTTATTTCAGGGCCATCTAGTGGCAATTACATATTGAATTTTATATTTGGTCTGATACACATCAGGGACATGAGGAAATAATATTTTCAAAAATCAGGTTCTTTTAGAATAATAGGGAAAAACTCTAAAAGAAAGCAGTTATTAAGACTTTTAAAGACTACAATTATGTTAAAAATGTGTTCAAATACAGTCTAATCTCTTTTCATTCCTGAAAAGAATGCATAAAATATGATGGTATTCTAAAACAGTTGAACTAATCTTGGCTTCTATAGTTTCTGACAAACAAATAGCTTGTCTAAAAACATGGTTGTCCCATGGAGCAAAACAGAGATTATAAGAGGTAATTGATTCTAATTTATCTCATCAGGAAGGAAATTTTCAAAAAGAAATTACAGATTCTGAAGAATCATGAGCTGAACAACAACCAAATATGTTACTGGAAGGAATATAGATTCTTTAGAATTAGAAATGAAAGCTATGTCAAGGAACAGTTATATTTATATGCATACATCTCTTCTAGCAATACCACAAAATGGTGTTTTTCCATGTTTAGTTTTTTTGCCACCATAAATGTGTAAAACCGAATGACTTGTAGATTTGACCTTTTTTATATATATGATTTATGGAGTAAATGCAAATTTCAATGTTTTTATGGAGTTTTCAAGTTGAACCTAGAATGTCCAATAAGATCACTTGTATAGTTTTGCCAACCTTAAAAAATCAGTAAATGAAGTGTTATCACAAGGCTTACCATAATTTCTATTCTATTTTCTATTCTATTCTATTCTATTCTATTCTATTCTATTCTATTCTATTCTATTCTATTCTATTCTATTCTACTCTGCTCTGCTCTGCTCTACTCTAAATCTGTTCTATTCTACAAAATCATAGAATAGCTGAGACTGAAAGGAACTTCTGGAGTTATCTGATCCAATCTCCTCTCACAAAACGATGCCAACTAGAGCAGGTGGCCTGTGTCAAAATTGTGCGACAACTGTGAAAATTGCACTTATGGAGCTCCAGCCAATATTCTAAACATCTCCCAATAATATCGTCATATCAGATCAGGTCTACATATGCAGGTCAAAGCAAAAATAATAATCCAATTAACTCTAAAGAAAATGTAGTACCATTCTACTTACTGTTCCTCAAGACAGATTTAATTGGAAACATGCTTTAAAATATCCTGGGAGCTCCAGGTTAAGTATTAACTCCATAAGCAGCTCACTTATGGAGTTAAAATTCTCAATCAGGGATTTGTTTCCTAATGACTTTGCTTTACCATCAATGACTGTGTTTCATCAGTGCAGTTCAGACTGCCATTAAGGACAGGAGGAGAATATAATGTTCCTTCTAAATTATCCATGAACTTAATTTAAAGCTGCTCTTCACAACTCTTTTTTCTACTTACTGCAAATAATGTTCATGTTAATGAAACTACAATAAAATTGATACAGGTGTTGTGGGGAAAACAAAAATATTTTATCACCATAGAAGAATTAATTCCATTTTTTATATATCTGTATTTAAAATGGATGATCTTTTCATCTCAGGAAACTATTAAAAAAATAATGCCTAATTCACTGTTATCGAATACTGTGAGTTCTACAAAATCCACATGCATTTTCCAGCTTTTGAATGCTAAACTTCTTCTCTCAGCCACTATTCAAAATGAAAACAGCTGTGCCACACTATTTTTAGTGATTATTTTTAGAGCTTGTTCTCTTTCTAGGAAAAGTCACCAACCAGACTTGAACAGTGTATTATAGGCTTTATGAGAATTGATAGTGGGATAACAGATTCTTCACATATATTTCATATTGAATACATTGAAACAGAATATTTTAACATAAGTATTTCACTCTCATCAAAAGTAAAATGTGGAAATGTCTTGTGACAGACACATCATCTGTTCACAACTCAAAGGATCATACAAGTCCAGAACAGCTGAGATGAAACAAGTTGTATTTGCACATTTGAATTTACCGCAATTTTTTTGAATGCCTGTTTGGTAAAAAATATACCTCTGTAGCATACACATTTCAAAATATACAGGATAAACAGCCAAATAAAGCTGACTTGTGAACAACCTGAGCCAACATTTCAGTATTCAGTTACGATTTTCCAATATTTTCACACAGTTTTCTATTATTAAAATGAACTTTTATCCTTCTCTTATAGCCCGTTGCTATGATCATATAACATTTTTGCAACAGCAACTTCTGTGGAAAAGTGACATTAGGAGTGCACTGAAATACTTCACCTTCTTTTAACGTAATTATTTTGTGTACCCACTATGCAAATATTAAGAAGTACTGCATAAGGACCTTTGTACCAGCTTGAAAACTCTGAAATCAGCCTTTTTTTTAAAGTCTAATTTAAAATAGATAGAAGACACTATTTCTCAGGGAGATTAAAGTACTCATCTGTTATAACTCTTGGAAGAAGAGATGAGCAGCATACCAGTCTCAGATGCACTGACATTCCTTGAAATACAAGAAAATCTTTCTTTCAGCAGTTTATGTCAAATGAAAAAAAAAAATCACTTTCTCAGTGTTCTTTCACAATTATGTAATTTGATTTTTTTACTAAAATAACACACCAATTGTTTGCACCTATACTCCCAGGGGATACTGAGAATACACTTTGCCTAGCTATTACTTGAAAGCCGTCTTCACAGGGGTAAAATGTTTGATGTGCATTAGTTCAGTCCTAAATGCGTAATGATACCACTAAATATGAATGTAGGCATATTTGTGTATTTGTCTGTAAGAACACATTCCTTGTTACTGGAGTCATGTCCCATGGTTGTGCCTACATTTGACAAGTTTCCTGAAGGTCAATATACCTTATTATGCTAACTGATTATGAATAATTCTCAAGACAGTAAAGGTCTTGGTTCTGACCATAAATGGAAAACAAGAGTGCCTGAAAAATACATCAGTCTGGCCTCCTTTTGATAACAGATCAGCTCAGGGGAATCCCCAAATATAATCACTGCCAAAGTTTTGTTTTATCAACATTACTGAATACTTGTAATGCATGTTCAGCAAATCACCATAAGTTTGACAACTAATAATTAGATTAACCGACTTCATCATGTGAAAGAAACAACTTCACTGTCTTTCACTCTTTAGAAAATGAGACCATTTTTTGTTTTCTTGGCAGCATATTGGCAAGATGTTGTCAATGTGGTTTCTGCAGGGACCCTTTGTGGAAAGACATCATGGTGTGTCTGATTCAAACTATGACTGGATCCAGTTTCTCCAGCAAACCCAGCAAGGACACAGCTGAGCCCATCAGTTACGTGTAGTGCCCTTACAAAAACATGGGAGAAAGGCTGAAAACTGCCAGACACAGGAAGAACAAAAAGAGTGAGAGAAACCAGAGGGAATTCCAAAGTCAAAGCAGGAATGGGAAGAGCACTATGTTGGAGAAGATCGCCACAGTGCAACTCATGGAAGATTTGTAATGTCTGTAAGCAACCTGTAGTATTTCTGAGGGAACTGCAGAATATAGGACGACCACACTGGAGCAGAGGAAGTATGAGAGGAAAGGAGAGTAGAAAGGAACTACCGTGTATTGGCTTTAAATCCCTCCTACTGTAGCTGCCTGAACCAACTGGTGAGGACAATGGTGTTTCGGAGTGAAGGATTAATGAACATTTTTGAGGAAGAGGGGAAGGAGAGGGTTGTTTTAAGGCTTTTCTTTGTTTCCCACCAGGCAAATGAGTAATTACTAATTATTTTAATTGGCAATAACTTAAGCTAATTTTCCCCAAGATGGATCTATTCAGGTAACAGCTCTCTCCCTGTCTGGTGAGAGAGCCATGGGACCACACCCCATGGGACCTGTTGCTTGGAAAGAGAGAAGCTCTGGTGGATGATGTAGTGGTCAGAGGCTGTCTTTGACACAGCAGTCATGAAATGACAGTTTTCAGTCCTGGAGAAGTAATGATGGGATCAGCAGAACTGCCACCTTGGAATTCCAGAGAAAAGACTTTGACTTGTTTAGGAGACTGGATGAGAAAATCCCTTGAGAGGCAGACCTGAGGGCAAGGGAGTCTGAGAAGTCTGAACACTCTTTAAGAACCAAAAGGAAGGTGTGGGGAACAAGAAGCTTATCATTCTGACCCCAGAGCCGAGGAAGGTTATGGAACAGCTCATCATCAGTGCCATCATGCAGCACATATGGGACAACCAGGTGGTCAGGCCCAGTCAGTACGGGCAGGTCCTTTTGTTGTGTGAGCAGCAAAGAAATCAAATTAATAAACATGTTTACATCAGGATCCTTGATGAAAAAAATAACTGTTCAAGCATATCCTTCTGTCAAGACAAGCTTTAATCATCTTGGCTTTTTATTTACTCTTTCTGGGTTTTGTTGACATATTCATATTTCTCTCAAACATATTTACCAGTTAAAATATTATTAAAATTAACACATTTCCATCATACTTTCCTTTTGAACAGTGTTACATTTTATGCCATTTTACAGTTTAATAAAGGAGAAAAAAGTGTTCATGACACAAGTTCAGTGCAAAAAAACTCAAAATCAAAACCACCAAACCAAACAAAAAACTTAAAGTTTTTATTTCTTCCAATGTCAATGAATTTTGTGCTTGTTCATGCACCAGTGGGATTATTTGGGTTTATCTTAATCAAATATACATTTATTTATTTTATTCTCTTTTTAATCCACTTGATATTAAATTCTCCTGAAAATATCAGCCAAATAACTTTGGAAGATAAGTGTAACATTCTCTTCTGAAAACACAAATGTCATTGCCCACGTCTTTTCTTAAAAAACCCCTTTTACGACACACCTGTAATATGTGATGACTGCAATAAACTTCTGCACACTTATTCCGAATTGTAATGTGCTTTATTTAGTAAAAGTGACCATTTTTCATGTTCTTGGTTCAAAACTTACCCATGAATACAATCTATTCAATGCTCAGTCTTCTCATTCTCCTGTTTTTCCCTCCCCTACTGATACATTTATAAGAAGAAAGAGTTCTAATGAGAGCACAGGGTGGATGCAATAATTAACTCTAGAGAATAATTCTAATGAACTCACCTTCATGTAAAACATGAAAGCTAATTTTGACCTTGGAAATTAGTCTCATCTCCAAAAAACCTATCTTGTACTAGTTTCAAAAGTACTAAAAGAAAAGTCAATGTTACTAGGATAGTCACAATGAAACACAATTCTCAGATTAGCACTATTCATCTCTAAGGTTGAAAACATCTAAGCTAAAAAGGGCTTCAAACATGAAAAATTGATAACGTTCTGCCAAAAAAAAAGGATAAAAGGGAATTTAGGGATCAAAGAAAATAGCTAAATGAAGTCTTTCCATTTGCCGTCATCACCCTGCAAAAAGCAAAGCTTAACTAAAAAAGTAAAAGCAAAACAAATTTGCTCAGGTTATCATTAATATAATAATACCTGATGAAATAACAAATATTGTCCTGAGGCATAAAAATTGTCAAATGTACTTTTACATGTTTAGTAGATTCATGGGCAGTAATAGTTCTAACAGTCAGGGGTCCTGAACAGAACCTTTTACATGCAGTAGGAGATAAGAAAGAAGAAGCAAGAGAAATTAAAGGGTTCATTAGGTTTGGTTTTTTTGTTTGTTGGTTTGGTTTGTGGGTTTTTGGTTTGGTTGTTTTTTTTTTTTTTTTTTCTTTTTTTTTTCTTTTTTTTTTTTTTCTTTTTAATACAAATTTAGCAGAAATGGTCCTGTATCTTTATACTCTTTAGTCAACTCATCTTGGATGAGAATCTAACAGAAAGAAATTAAATTCTCAACCAAATTTCTCATCATTTATATACTTGTAAAAATGTAGTTATTATGCTAAAACTAATATATATGAAAGTTACATACCATTGAACATGTTGTGTTTTTTTTTTTAATTTCAAACAATATTAAACATTGTATAATATTTTTATTATAGTCTCTAATATGACAAAAAAAATTCTGATTTGTATCATATTGCCTTTCTGCAAATAAAATACCCAAAAAAGCATTTTACTTCAGGGTTACAGTATTCAATGAAGTAGTGAAGTCTAGCAAGGATGATAGGTTCAAATTCATCATCAGCTCTTTCCTAGATGGAAATCTCTCTGATTCTGAGTTCACATAGTATATTTACTGTATACGACATCAAAATTAAAGGCCTTAGACCCATTTAACCAAAATAATTAAGCTTATCTCTAATGCTAATGTCATGGTTTTACTTGGTCCGTTTTTTGGTGGTGGGAGGATGGGACTAAGAAACCACAAAGATGGCTCCTGTGAGAAGTTCTAGAAACTTTCTCCTTCTTCTCCAGCAGAAGGACCCCTATCCCCTGTGTTTTAGAGCCAATCCATCATGGCTCTGAGGGTGATGGACAAGCTGTCCATCAGGCCTGGGCCAATTGCACAGTTGGTTACAACTCTGTGATGACGTATTGTCTTGTACTTAAGAAAGAATTCAAAACAAAGATAGGCGGCCGCCATGTAGCTTTTAGGTTGTTAGATGTAGTTTTAGTATTTGCACTGGGGAAAACAGAGCAGGAGGGTGAGGAGATGTAAGAATAAAAATAGAGACTCAAGATCACAAGTAAGGAGAAGATGGGATGAGTTGCTGTTCTCTGCTGTGGTTCTTGAGCATGGAGAAATAAGTGTCTCGGAAAGACTATTTCATCAATGAGAGCCTGAATAGAAAAGGAGAGCAACCTTGCTCTGAAAAAAAACCTGGCCTTTGAGGACTGGACTAAACTGCCAAAAAGGGGAAAGAGGTTTGGCCCCTCCCCCCGACGTTTGAAGCGAGTTGATGCTAAGAAGAAAATTGTTCTGCGGGGAGGGAGAGATGCCCTGCCCATGTCTGAAGTAAGCGGATGCTGAGAAGAAGCTGTTTCTGCCAGGAGATTTGTGATAGTGGTCTTACACTGCCAAAACAATGCAGTTTGGCCTTGAAGGACATTCTTTCTTTTTCTCCTACGAGGTAAAGAAAAAACTCTCTCGCCACCAGCAGATATACGCTGACTGTTTCTTGGGAAAAAATTCCACAGCTTGGAGCTGTAAGAATGCTCCTCCTATGATGCTGGACAATAACGTAATGAGTGTTTGATCTATGTTAAACTTTCATTCCTGTCCCCTGTGTGTGCGGGAAACATGGGGGTGAGAGGGAGACCTGGAAAGAGACGGGTCCGAAAGGATAACAGGTGTCTTAAAATGTCATTTTTATTTTTCTTCTCCTTGTAACTTGTCTCTATCTTTGTTCCCTCCCCAGTGCGTAGTATTCTTAGTAGTTTGTAATAATAAACCTATTTTGCAACTTAAGTTGTTCAGCCTGACTGAACATTGCCTGGAGCACATATGTATCTTTCTCTCAATTATGTTATGTTATCTGAAAGCCATAAATTTTCTGTTAATTGGGCTTTTGCTCTCCCTTCTTCTGGTGGGGGCAGGGGAGAGAATCGTGGGTGCAGTGCTTTTGGCTTTCAGCACAGTCCAAACCACAACATTTTTGGTGCTGTGACTCGGATTGGGAAAAAAAAAAATCAGGTTTAAACCCACGACAGCTATCATCAGTCATCAAATAATCTTAATGATACTATTTAAATTATTTAATTTTTATCTATATTCATGGTTTGGTTTATATTGTCATGTGAAATTAAAGTTCTGAAAACAACTCCTTAGTTTCATGAATAAATAGCTAATTAATTTGGGCTATAGATGGAGAATTATCTCCTCCTAAATGCCAGATTTTAGAATTTAATATTTAATTTTTCTTTGGAAGGAAAAAAAATAAATTGCTGAAGTGTGAAGCCGAGTCTAATCCAGCAGCAGCTTTGAGTAATCCCCGAACCTTTTGTTTAAATTAAAGTGAAAATTTCAAGGATGGGTGAGAAAGCAAAATAAATGTAAACTAACATTCAACAGCCCAGTTGTGAATGCAAACTACATTACAAGTCTTTTTAATTGGATATGCAGAAAAGTGATTCAAAAACTAATGTTGATAATAAACACATTGTATATTAGATAGTAATTTCAAAAGGAAAAACTCTTTAGACCAACAACTACTGTCCCAATGCTCAAATTCTCTTTTGTGTTAAAAAGGGAATTTAGTGGTAATTAATACAGCTACTTTCCATTCCAAATAAAACTTACAGTGCAGATCTGAGCTGCTTTTCTCCAGAATGTGGTGTCAGTATGAATTTAGAGCTTGAAATTCCTAAAACATTAATTTTCAAACCTAAATATGAATTTATGTGTAGTTGAATAATTAATTCAAGTTACTGATTCAAATCTGTGCATCCAAATTTGTCTGTGTGATAGGAATGATTTTGTGAATATCTTAATGCATGAGATGCACTCACCAGCTCCTTGTTTCATTTAAATTTATACACCAGTGCCTTAACATATATTTACACGGTTGTACGTACACACTCATCTCCCAAATTTTCTAGCTCTCAAACTCTATATATTTTCCTGAAACACAAGGAAATGGCTTTTGAATGTGTAATTTACCTTTTTAGCTTGATCCTTTTGAAGTGAATTTGCCAGAAAAAGCTCTTTTTAAAAGTTATAGCAAACAGTCCTCTTAAGTATTTCTAGACTAATTTAAAAATTTTCGCTTTGTCTTTGACATGGATGAGAAAGAAGCTGGGTAACAGCTTTTGATTTTACTATGCCTGTTTGATTAGGAATACCTTTTGATCAGACTGCAGCACACAAATGTAACAAAGCAAGATAAGTAAAAAATAGAGAAAATAGAGAAATAATCACTATGTGACCAGAACAACACTAAGCTGCAAGATGGAAACCAGGTAAGGACCTAAATCAAAGCAGCTGAAGAGGCTCCATACTTCTGAGGATCAACTCTTGGGATTTTGGTTGCTATAATTCTATGCGTCCCATATGTGGACTTTGCTGAAACTTCTATCTACATTTTTATCCTAATGGATAGCTAGCTTTAGCCTGAGTATGTCATATACGATCTTCAACTCATAGTGATAGTTTTAGAATGAACACAATTTTTCTAGCTCAAAGTCATTTTTATAAAAAGGAGTGATATAAAAATACAATCCAGAACCTTATGTCATTTTAAACATATAAATACTGGAGTGAGACAGCTAGACTGAAAAACAAAAACAAAAATAAAACGCAAAATCAAACAAACCCAACAAATCAAAACAGAAAACTGCTCCAGACATCAAATACATCAATATATTTTAAATACATGTCTAAGAATTGTAAATACATTCAGCTATTTAGTTTTTCCTGAAAATACAAGTGTTACAATAGTGCATAAGGGACATGAACAATTAATCCAAATGGAAAAGTAAGGATCTAGCCAGTTCTGAGACGACAATAAAAAAATGAAATCTGAAAAGAGATGAATCATAATCCCTCTGAGTATCAAAAAACATATTTGATCCAGAAGGAACTTCAAATGCTTTCTATTATATCCATCCTCCTATTAAATAGTCTAATATCATTGCCCTGAATGTTAAGGTTAGAAGAGAGGTTTTATAACTTTGAGTCCAGCCATTAACTCAGCACTGCAAAGTCCACTACTAAGCCACGAGTGCCACGAGTGCCGCATCTCCACATCTGTTAAAAACCTTCTTTATATTATTTCTTACATTTCTTAGGAAAAGGAAAAAATCTTCTGTTTTGTCTCTCCTCCTGCATTATGCCACCAGGTCATATGGATTTGTATTTTGTCACAAAACTTCCCAACTGGCCAGTGTTAATCAAGGAGAATAACTAGGGCTCAAAATACTGCTGCACAAGAGTAAATATTTATTCATGCACATGAAATGTCCCAGCAGTATTGAGGCATCCTGAATGTGATTTTGCACAAGGTTCAAATAATCTTCAAGGACAATGTGATTTGATTAATCAGTAAAACCATTTACAAGTTATCACAAAAATCTGAAAGTAACTACAATTTTTTTTTATTTTTTTTTTTTTTTTTTAGATTCTTCCATTTGTCTAGTGATCCAGGTGTCCCAGAAGACCTACCTTCCATAGTTACTTATCTGTGATACCAGACAACATTGAGCTCTTCATCAAAGGAAAACGTGTTGCAGGGACTGGAATTCTGGTGTTTTCTGTCCAAGAGCGTCCTTTATCCTTCACAGAAAGCTTTAAGCTTCCAAGAAGAAAAGTCCTTATTTAATTGGCTAAGCTATTATTTCATATTTTTTTTCATTAATCATGAACAATACCTTGGTCTTCATCAAATTCCACTAGTTCATTACCTTACATTGTCCCGTGACACACTTCACAACATAAAGACTGATTGATTTTAGGTCTAGGGAAGGAATTCTCTTAAATTGCAACAATGGAAGTTACTGTTAATGTTTTCAATGTTATAATGTAACTTGAACATTTATTTTGAAGAAAGACTACTTTTCTTGACAACAATCTCAATTGAAACTGCTCAAAACACTAAGACTTTAGGCAGGAATCCGTCTGCTTCAGTGTCACTTGCATATGGTTAGACAGCTTTCTGATCAAGAAAGCTCAGGGGGGTCATTTGTTGCTCCTTGATTTACATAAAGAAATCTGCATCTCATTAGTAAAGATCATCAAGTAGAAAACAAAACTTGCCAGATCTGGATACAAAATGATGAAAATTATGCCAATGTATATGCATGATCATGCAATGTGCTTGAATTAATCAGACATAGCTGCATATGAAATGGAACATGAAATAGTTTCGGCTTTGTTAACAGTATATGGTAAATTATAATAGCATGAATAAAACAGTTTATGCAAAGTAACATTTAATGGAAATAATTATAGTTGAAATTACTGCAGTTTTGCAAAGATATATTCATTGGAAAGATGTTTAAAATATTAGCTGAACCAGGGATGTCATTCTAATATGTGTTTCTGATTAAAGGAATATTTACTTTTATTGAATACTGGAAAATTCTTAGTGAATTTTACATTAATGCAGCTCTGCTCACTGCAAACAAAGGCTTCTGAATAAATACTGATTCTTTTTTTTAACTTCCTCACAACTACCAAAGAGAGGAACACTGACTCTTAATCCTAGACTACATAGGATATTTCCATTCCATTAAGTGCTTTTGAAAAAATCCAGAACTATGTAATGTGAATGAGTAAAGTCACTTTCAGAGCTGCAAGCTCAAATGCCTGTAGCCACTTTTAGAAAGTGCTCCTGCATTGGTTATATTGTTGTGCAAATTTCATTGAAGCATTTCAATCAAATCTGGCACAAGTTTCACACAGAAATGCCATTATACACCCTTATATGATGAGAAGTGCTTAAATCCTGTTTATATAGGTAGCAATAATGTGCATAGTGAATTCTCACTCTGTAGAACCTTCATCTTTTAAATTTTAAGCCAGCCCGGAGCCAGAGACAAAAATATACAGTCCCATAGATGTATCACATCCAACTTACTGGTAGCAGTTTTCGCATCTCTAAAATATCGTTCCTAGTAAAACATGTCTTGGTATTTGTAAGATTATCTAAGAAAAGGCTATGTATTTGTACAGATCATCAAATTCAGGTCAATATAGTTACTCAAGAATTATCGTATTTCTAAATAGCCTGAGGAGCATTCATAGTCCATATGCTGTCCCATCTGTTAGGGGCTTTGAGGGCTATAGTATTTTTTTTTTGTTTGTTTTGATTTTGTATATTTTTTCTCTGTAATGTTTTAATGCCAATTTTAGGTGGTATAGACTGTTCGTTGTGTGATTGATTTTCCAGTCATAATTCTGTAACTTGCCTGCACAGCACCAGGCATTCTGGCATCAGATGTGACTCACGTTACTTTATGAGGAAGGAGAGTTTTTGCTTGGAAACTAACAGGGCTCATCGGCAGAGACTAAAACTAGAGGTGATGGGGAAGGGAGAAAATATCAGGCTTGTCGCTGGCAAGCTGTGGGAACATACACAAAGATTGGAGGGACAGGGTGCTGGCAAGGGACTTCTGTTGATGACTATGAGATGTTCTAGCCAGCCTGGAATACACTTGCAGTATTATAGAGATAAGCCAGAGTCCCCTGAGGTAACAAAACCCAACAGGGAAGCAATTTCACTGGGAAAAGTGCCAGTTGTGTCACCTCAGCTCCAGATATGGGTGAGCAGACTTCACGTTGCTCAGGGAATTAGTGAGTAATGTCCTCTGGGAAGATATTTTTGCAGATGCTGGAGTCCATCAGTGCTGGTCACTTTTTGAGCATCACCTCCTAAAGGCACATAAGAAGGCAATTCCGCAATGTTTAAAGTCAAAGGCCAGCTTGGTTGAACAGGGATCCTTACTTTGAAATATAGAATGAAAGGAAGGTATTTGCCCAGTGGAAGCATGGTCATGTGGCATGGGAAGAATATCAGTGGAGACTGCAAGAAAGAAGGACAGGAACTTTTTATAAGGGTGTACAGTGATAGGACATATCAAGAGTGAATATCTTCAATCTGAAAGAGAGTAGGTTTAGAACAAATATTGGGAAGAAATTCTTTCCTGAGGGAGTGGTGAGGCACTGGAACAGGTTGCCCAGAGAAGTTCTGGGTGCCCCCTCCCAGGAAGTGCTTAAGACCAGCTTGGACGGAGCTGGGAGCAACTTGGTCTAGTGGAAGGTGTTTGTGACCTCTGCAGGGGATTTCAAACTAGGATGATCTTCAAGGCCCTTTCCAACCCAAACAATCCTATAATTCTATGATTCTATGAATTTTCATTTTAACCAAAATTCTGTGTTTTTTTTTTTTTCTTGCAGTATTAGTTTTTACAATCTTGTGTTTTCCATAATGCTAATGTTGTCATTATTTTTACTATTTTTAAATCAGAGCCTAAAAGTTTTTCTGGTTTAGGAAGCAGCAACAAAAACCAGCTTGAAAGATACTCCACTTACACCATGATAAGAAAAGTATTTAACAAAGATGGGTTAGTTTTTTTGGTGTTTGTTTTTTTGTTTTTTTTTGTTTGTTTGTTTGTTTTTGTTTTTTTTTCTTTGTTGTTGTTGTTGTTGTTGTTTGGTTTTGGGCTTTCCTCCCTCCTTTTTTCTTATGGTGACAACATGTTTCTTCCTCCTTTTTCTTGAAATTTAATCAAAGCGCTCTATTAACTTAGGGTCAGCATTCTTTGTTTAATACTTGCACATTGAGCATTTATGAAGTTTATGGAAGAGCTCTGGATCATCTAGTGCATTAGACAACTGTTAATGTGAGGTTTAAATATTTCTGTACTTTTCAATACAGATGAGATCTTTACATAAAATCATAGCCAAATAACTTTTCTATTGAATGACAATTTATATTCATAAGTATAATACTGTGTTTCTAGGCATACTCATCTGTGAACAGCAATCAGTTAATATCATCTACACTATCTGACTGCTCAAATAAAACTTTTTTATGTGGAGGAAACACCCCAGTCACAATGAAGGACCACAGCAGAACCATAAATTTAGTTTAACATTGACCTCTGCAATATCTGACAAACTGCTGCATCAAAACATTGCATGATATTGGTTTTCAAGCCTTCTAATTTTTATATGTTAGGTTGTTTCCCTTCTCTTAGCCTTACCAAGTCAAAAATAACATCACTGTACCTTACTTTTAATTTGCACCATGTTCTCAGTTTTCACATGAGGAATATGGAAGACGGAACAGATGATTCAGTGTGCAAACCCTTTTGTCCAGGAGCTCACACACTGAACCAATATTTCTGTGACTTTATTGTAGACTTGCTTTGCTGACTTCAGCCTGACACAGAAAAAAATTGTTTTACAAGGGATACATGCCCTCTCTTCTCAAAAAAGCACAACATTCCCCTTTTCTATTGAAAGTGAAAATTTGAAAGATCTTGTTTATGTTTCCGAAAACTTAGCAAGTACACAGTATTTAATGTCAACAACTATAAAAGTACCACTCTATGATGATTACTGTTTTTCTCTCTTCACAGTTATGACTTTACACTCTGTGTGTGAGTCTTTGCTTCATTTAGTCTTGCAAAAGGATCAAAAAAATTTGTCTAGCATTTGCTGTCAAAGGTAATAATCATCTCTCTGGAAGGCTGAGGCAATTTGTAGAATGAAATGTCTCAGGCTCATTAGTTTTAACAAGAGAAAATGATCAGGATAGATTTCTTTCCATACTTCTCTTTTAGATCCTGAATAAACTCTTCGATTTTATATTGTTCTTATTTGGAAACATGAAAAGTTGACAGTTGCCTGGTCTGTTCAGAAAAGGCATTTTTATGATAAGTACAGATAATCACATAAACTACAGCATTTTAGAACAAGATTAAATCTATGGCCTGGCTCTTTATGCCTCACAGAAATTTTGTTTCAGATGGCTCACTAGCTGAGCTCTATTAGCTCTGCAGGACACTCAGATTTCTAAAACTACATAAATAATCAGGAATGCATAAAAGAAAGAGTCACTGTGGTTTTTTGTGAGAAACAAGAGCATACCATCAATTAGGATGATAGCAATGAAAATGATAAAATTTGCATGTTAATTACTACTGACACACTGCAGGCTTCCCTTTCTTGTAAAATACATGCTCAGGCAAATGGTTGGTTTTGGTCTTCTAAATAAGTAATTGCTAACATACTCCTGCCTGACAAACCATATGTATGATTTTCACTTTAATCCGTTTGTTAAATTCGATACCTTGTTTATAAGAATAAAATAACATAAAACCCCCAACAAATCTCACAACATTTGCCTTCATCCTTTTAAAAATGTCTTTCAAATTTTGTTATTGTATGAATGTTACAAGATTTTAATGAGTGAAATGGTTGAAATGGAAGAATACTAAGATACTAGGAGACATCTCAAATCTCGATCGCTAGTGAATGAGAAACAGATTGAGGGTGCATTTCCACCATTATAATCATCAATCTAATTAATTAATTTATTTATCTATTATTTTTATTAATTTATTACCTCTTTTGGGCTAGCTATCTTAGCCATAACTCAGATATTGATGAACTTGCTTTCATTTTTCTATTCCTTGGTTGTAATTGGGTGTATATTGATGGTAAGTTGAATCTGAGCCATTGTGCCCTGGCAGCCACGAGGGCCAAGCGTGTCCTGGGGGGCATCAGGCACAGCATCACAGCCGGGCACGGGAGGGGATTGTCCCGCTCTGCTCTGACCTGGGGGGGCCCTACCCTGAGAAACAGGAGGGGCATGGATTTAAGAAGGTTATAGAATTTCTAAAATATGTCCAGAGAAAGGTGACCAAGAAGGTGACAGGTCTTGAGGGCAAAAGTTTATAAGGAGATGCTGAGGTCACTTGGTCTGTTCATTTTGAAGAAGAGAAGGCTGAGAGATGGTCTTGTCACATTTACACCTTCCTCAGGGTATGATTCAGAAGTTAATTGGGTTATTATTTTTTTCCTTGTCTGTACAGGTACCTTGTTTTAAAATTTATGACATGACTTTTAAAGGGAATTCCTCGCTCTTTTATGTATGTCATTGCAATATTTTCATGCAATTTGAGAATACTGGGAACCTTGTCTCTTTTTAGTTAATGGAAAATATATTGCTGTGAAAGTTATGAACGAATATGGCTGCCACCTTTCATTACAGAGTCCAAGGTAAGTTATTTTTGCCCAATTTTAAGGAGATAGTTACTCATTAAAATTGCATATTACTCAAACTGGCTTTGTAAATCAAGGAAAGACAACTTGAGAAAATGGATTAAAAGTAGATGACATGTGCTAATATTGGTAGATAAGAGTACGAAATTTGAGATTTTTGTTTATTTGGCTGTAAAGCAACAAGGTCTCATTAACAAGAATATTTTCCTGTGTAGTGCCTTTTGAAATAAGACATTGTCCAAACTATCGAACAGGTATTCTGTTTGATAACAGATAACATTATAGGTATCCTATTTAGCTTGATCACACAAGTGTTGATATTCAGTGGTATAGTGATGAAAGGTGCATGATCTTTTCCTCAAATGAGTTCATACCTTATGCACAGTAAGAACAGGGCTTCCTCTGCCTCTTGGCTTTTTTTCCATGCTGTTGGCCTTTCCTCACATATTCTCTGTCTTCCGCTGTACTTCGCCATTTCTTAATAATTTTTCTCTTCTAACTTCTCCCATTTTCAGGGCTCTCCCTGTTCCAAGATGCAAGGTGTGATGTACAAAATATATCTAAAGAGAAAAACTCAATGTTCTCAAAATATTTCATCATTTTACTATCAATTTGGAGCATGTATTTATTTCTTCTTCATTAGTTTCTAGTGTATTAATGTCATAATTCTATTTTTGGACCTTTAGTGGAATGCACCTCAGAAGAGAGATTAAATAATTAACCAACTCCTATATTGTGAATTTATTTGCTGATAAATGGACAGCTTCTAACAGATCTAACAGAATTAAATAAGAAGTTTTGACCTTAGGATCTAAAGAGAAGGAGGAATTTTTCTGCTTGATACTATGTTATATTGTGCTGCTTGCCTTAATGTATGGATTACCTAACATAGAGAGAGCAGGTGCCTGTTATTTTAATAAGGTGCAATATTAAAGATAATTTCACAAGTTATTTCTTGCTCACACTTTTTTTACTTGCAATTTTATAAGGAAACTTTCATCGACAGTAATACAACTATATTTTACCTCAAGCATTTCTATTAATTGGATTGCAAATTTCCAGCTGATGAAACAAAACTGAACTACAACTGCAAAGGATGCAGTTATTCAATTCATTTCTTTCATATTGAAAGACAAAAAAAAGAGTTAATGGAATTGAATAAAACTGAAGTTAGAAATTGATGTATTTTAGAATGGCCTGAGAAGTTCATTAGGTTTACATGTCAATATACTCAAGAGCATGGTCCTGTGTGGGATTGATTCCTGTGATGTTTTAATACATTTCCAATCCTTCCTCACTTTTAGCTCTAAAAACATTCAATGGAAACATCAGAACTTTTAAAATCCAATTTTGAATATACACCAAAAATATCTCCTAATTTTTCTCAAGGATTGGAAATTAACTTTGACAGCAATTTTTACAAATCATTCAGCTTCTGCAGGCTAATCTACTTCAAACTTCTGCAGGGATTTAATGAGTTCTTTACTCTCCAGAAAAATAGTTCACACTGGAAAAGTTATGTTTTGTTATCATGTTATTGTGACAAATTTTTTACCACCTGGTGACAACACTTATTGAACCCAATTAAATACTTGCAGAATTCGAATCTATTAGTTCAGAAATAAACCTCAAGTTTGACGGATTCAGATAGCCTAATTGTTCACTTTTAAGTCATCCAGTATTTGAGCACTGGAGCAGGGAGAGTGATGAGATAACTAAAGGTGCGGAACTAGAGTACTAGAGTCAGAAATAGTCACCTTAATTCAGCTACAGATTGGATTGAATAGCTGAACACACATGCAGCACAGGAAGGTTAAGGCACAGTGGGGAACATCACTTAAAGCAGCATAATTCCAGAATAAACTCGTACGCACCTTTTACTGACATTATATTCTATTCTTCATTTAGAGTAAAAGTTGTTTTCTGAGACCAGGACAGATTTGTTACCTCAAAGATTAGTCATCCTCAGTAAGCATGAATCTTAAGATATTCTACAGGGGAAATGGTTTACTGCAATTTAAAAGTAAATCTTTTCTAATGAGTAACACAGATGTCCATACACTCAAACCATCTAATTTTTCCTTTCCTGTTGACTTAAAATCTGTTGTATATCCCACAGAGTCATAGAATCATGGAAACCTTTTACTTTCAATATCAGTCCAGCTTTAAGTAGCACGTCCATGTTGCCCACTAAACCAAATTCCCAAGGCCACAACCCACACCTTATATAAACACTTCCCCAAGACTTTTATTGCCTGACCAGTTCTTCCGGAGATGAATCTTAATAGCGATCAACCTTCCTTCTGCAGAAATTTGAGTCAATTTCCTTTAGTCCTGGGAGAAAAGACTGATCCGCAACCTGGGCTGCACCCTCCTATCAGGAATTTGTAGAGAATAAGGTTCCCTAAGCCTCCTTTGTCTCCAGGCTGAACACCTCCAACTCCTGAAGCTGCTCTTCACAGGACTTTTGCTTTAGACCCTTTCATCACCTCCATGTTCTTGTCTGGGGCCCGCTCCAGCACCTCCAAAGTCCTTCCTGACGTGGGGCCCAGAACTGGAACAGGATTCAAGTACAAATTCACACTGCCAAGCACAGGAGGATGATTTCCTTGCTGGCCCTGGGGTGACACTGATTTCTCATATTACTGATCCAAGCCAGAATGTTGTTTGGCCTTTTGGACGCCTGGGCACACTGCTGTTCATGTTGAGATGGCTGTTTGAGGCCTTTTTTCATTGAGCACCTTTTAACCTGATGTCCAAGAATAACCTCCCCATATACTCTAAAGTATACTTCTCTCTCTCTCTCTCTCTCTCTTCTCTATAGTCAATATATATATAGAAATTATATATAAGAATACACCTCCCCATATTACTCTAAAATAGGTGTGCAAAATGTAATTTTTTCTAATATATTATTTTTTTATAATAATTTGGAAAATACAGACATTGGAATTTGCTTGCTTCATTTTGTTTTAATTTTTCAATGACCCAGATATATACTGTATAGCATTATCATTTATTTTATAAAGTATTCTGGGAGCAATGGCAAATCATGAAGAACACTTTTTAAAAAGAATGCTAGAGGAACTTTCAGTAGAATATTTAGAAACATTGTTATTTTCCTTAAAGTTAATAATTTTTTATCTCTAAAATATATGTGTGGGTGTTATAAAGGAGGGTCTAAGGAATTAATTTGTTAGAGATGTTTTTCCTTGATATTAGATGACAGAAAAGTTGTTGCAAAGGGAACAAAAACTAGAATAGACAAAGATAAAGCCTAGAATTTGCAATTTTAATCCTGTGATCTATTTTAGAAAGGGGAATTGAGGGTGTCTGAATCTTTCTAGTACATAATGATAAGTGATACAAAATGAGAAATATTATTAGTCCTAGAAAGCCAAAATAATTTTTCCATTTCACTCATTTTCTGTATGCATAGTTTTGTGCCAAGACTTTATTTCCCCCATTTAGATATTTTATTGGATGCCTCATGCCAACCATGTGCTTCGGATTTCTAAACACTTGTACAACAAATCATTCTTATTTTCTAGGTCTTAAAAAACTTCCAACGGAGTTTAAAAAATTGTTTTATTAAACTGCTATTCAGGAAAAAAGGATCGATTCAAACCACTAAGCCGGACATGATTTGCAAAGTCCCACCTGCAGTAATTTCAGTTCTTCTACGGTGAAGACCTGAAATATTTGTGAGCGAAACCCCTGCAGAAAACTTCCTCTTGTGCTCCCAGGGCTCCTCACCTTCCTCTGACACAGGTCCCCTGCTGCAGCCCAGCTGACCATGAAATGAGCAGAGGGCAGCTTGGCTGGTTTGGGCGCAGGAGCTGCTGCCGGTCCACAAAGAAAGACTCAGGTCCCCCTGCCAGGCCAGGATGGCCCCAGATGACCCAGGCCGAGCTGGAATGGGTGGGAGAGCCAAACGGGGTGAGGGCTCTGTGGGGCAGGCAGGAAACAGCAGAGACAGGCCAGGGCACACCACCTGGGCAGACAGACGATCCGTACTGGGGGAGAATTTGGCTCAAGGGCTGGACACCCCATGACACCCCCACATTGCAGCCTCACCGGGGTCTGTGTCATGGCCGTTACACCACTTCCTCAGGCCAGGAAGATTGATATTCATCTCTAATGCAATCTAGCCCAAGTAATATCTCATTTTTAGATTTTGTTTTCTCTGCTTTATTTCCTTGTGGTTTGGGGTTATGCACACTCACACCGCCATTCCAGTCTCCTTTGTGGAAAGATAGTGTTATTTCCCAGTCAGCATTAATGATGAAGAATCAACCTGAATTGCTTTTTACTTTTACCACCGTCTGCTGAGCAGATTATTAAGCGAGCCAGCAAAACACACAGTGGTGGCTCATAAATTTATTATGAAAAACAGCAACCAACAAGCATAGAGCTTCATTGTTGAAACCATATTAGTTAGTTCTTTGAAAATTCTTTAAAAATCTATTAATAACAAGAAGTCTAAGGGAAAAGTATTCGACTAGATACCCGATGAAGATGCGTAATCTGACAAAAAAAATTAATCAAAACTATACGAGGAATTTAGTGCCCCAGAACGCTCCTTGGGCTTGATTAGAACCATTCTGTTCAACAAGTTTATCCATGATGGTGGATGCAGGAGTTGTGATGCATCCATTAAACAAGTCGCTGACGACTTGCCATGAATGCAGAGGCTGCTGATGGTGCCATCTCTCTCCGTTAGCAAAGGGACCTCATATGACTCAGCATTGGGAAATACAAGGGCATGCAAATTCAATAATGCCAATTTTCCCTGCAACTGGAATAACACCGGGCAGAAGTATAACTGGAGAGAGTGTGTGGAGAGCAAGCCTGCAAAGAGGGATTTCTGGGGTTGCTTGGGGGCAGCAGCTCAGTGGGTCAGTGCGTCTGTTCCCGGGCAGCGCAGAGGGCCAAACCCCACCCGGGCTGACATCAGACACAGCAGACCAGCCCGACAAAAGACGGGATCATCTCCGCTGATTCAGCCCCTCGGGCTGGCCTCTATTGCCCCGAGATCTGTGTGCTGGGCTGGCCCCACAATTTGGAAAGGACGGAAAGTCCTTCAAAGGTCCCAGATTAAATTATTCATAATAGCAATGAAAAGGTTTTCTTAAAATATATCTTTGAGGCTTTAAACTGAGTAGGAAAATATTTGAAAATTTTTACATAAGTTTAACTGCAATGAGGAAAAAGAGTGTAAAGATTCATTAGAGGGTAGGCATGTGAACAAGTGAATCAAAAGAAAGATGTGCATTTCTTAGAGGCAAACAATCACCCTGAGACTTGTGATAAGCCCAAAAAGGAGTTTTAAAAGAATAGAAGAAAGAATATGAGACACTGGAGTGAAGCAATGAATTTTGTTTTTTTTTCCCACTGAAAGGACTATTATGTTATAGAGGAAACCCAAAACCAATAAATGCTGTAACATTTACCAGACAATCTCAAAGGAATTATATTTTTGAGCAGTAAGTAGACTATGTTAGCTAAAGCACAGATCCCAATCACTATTTTCCTTGGTGTTGAAGAGTTCTGCATTTCTGAAAGATTTTAAATTATTAAGGATATAGAAATCTCATCCTTATTGGGAAGCATGGAATAATTTATTACTAGAACCAATTCCAGAATTTATCTATCTTGATTGTTGATACCTGGCTAGCCTTTCCTACTTTCCAACCCCATTATGTCCTTAAAATTTTGCTTTCTCACAAAGAGGATTTCTTCAATGGAAGAAATTGCATTTTAAATATCAGTTGTTTTAAACATACGTTGAATATATACTGAAAAATTTTACTCCTGCATATCTATAATGCTCACCTTTCAATTCTGGGAATGCACCCATAAAGGACACTCTTCTCCCTTTGCCTTCAAAAGCTAAGCAATTCCATCCAATACCTTCAGGATTGATTGTATTTATACCGATGGAGCGCTTCCAGTTGCCCATTAGCATCCTGATACACATGCTTGGTTTTTCGGAATATTATTGGAAACATCTGAAATTCAGTTAAGATATAAGCCTGCCATTTATAATGCTAGAGAAAAAAGTGAAGGATCTAAAGCACAAAAACACTATTACAGTTCCCTATAAATTTCTATATCCTGCTCAAAACAGTACAAGACAAATCTGTTTAAAAACTTACATTTTTACTTCAGCAATAGTTCCTTTTCCTCCCACAAATTTTTTTCATATACGTGCACCTATGCATCCAGA
>VKON01000210.1:7998-23225 GCA_009741485.1 Malurus cyaneus samueli
TATTTCTGTAGGTCATCTGTCTGAGCTTTTTTGTTTGAGTCAGGAGTGTATTTTGAAAGAAAATCTCTTGATCATCTCTACTTAACGTGCTTTGCTTTGTGTGACAGCAGGGCTGAGAGCACAAGAAATGGATCCTTTTGAGATTAAAATAATCTGAAAGAAAATAGTCCAGCAGCCTAAAATTCATAGGATTTTACATACTAGGAATTGACTTAAAACATCCCAGTGGGCAAATGGAAATTCCACCCAGGCATTCCAGAATTTCTACAGAGAAAACATGTTTAGGAACATGTGGATATTTTGTCCTCAGCTCTAAGGGTTTCATTCTGCACCTAAAATTCTGTCAGACCATGTTTTTTACAAATAGAGACATAACCTTTTTTTTTCTTAAATTACACTGAAACACTTAATAGAACCTTTTTTTTCCTTAAATTACACTGAAATACTTAATAGAACACTTAATGAATAACACTTAATAGAACATTTAGGAATACTTAATGAAACGCTTAATAGAAAATTATTAATAGATCTTGTGTATCATCATTTTCTTAGGATAAACGAACTGTCTGGTGTCGTAAGATGCACGTGGCTTTCTGTCAGTCGGGCTTTGTCTTGAAATTTGTTCAGTCCTGTGGTGCGATTATCTGACCCTGCCAAAAGTAATGATTCCCATCTTCTCTGAAAATTTATCTCCATCAGACTTCAGCTTTCAATCAGCTCGCCAGGATTGTGTGGAAGCGCACAAATTAAATGCAATAAGGGATTTTCGGTGGGATCAGGTCATGAAATGTGGCCAGTGCTAGGTCCTGGAGAAGTGAGGAGATGCAGAAGGATGTGAATGGCATTAATTTTGGCTGCCACATCCCTGGGAGTGTCCAAGGCCAGGCTGGAACGGGCTTGGAGCAGCCTGGGATAGTGGGAAGTGTTCTTATCCATGGCAGAGGTTTGAAATTAGATTATATTTATGGTCCCTTGCAACCCAAACCATTCTGGGATACTGTGATTCTACAAAAAAATGAAACTGCCAGCCCTACATTTCTAATAAATTCAATTCAGGAATCCCATTCAGGAATTTTCCCCCCCTTACAGCAAAACATTAGCAGTGAATTGATGTTCCCTAGTCCAGGTGTGTATGCATTGCACCATAAAAGGTATTTAAATTCTTATTTACCTGCAAATAATTGGTAAACTTTGCAATCTTGTCAGATCTCATTTTCCCTTCCACACAAGTCAGTGAGGTGACATCTGGCTCTGAAAATGTGTTCTGTGTGATCTTTTCAAGTACCTAGCAGTGCTATTTATGCATGCAGTCATTACTCTTGTGTAGTTTTTAGACTTAAAAAAAAAACCCTTCTTTTACATACCAGCAGTAGTCATTGTTACAGAAAAATTAATCTGTTCCCTTCTCATAATTTTTATTTTTTTTGTCAGTGACAATTAAGATTTAAGGGACCTTCAGGATGATACTGCAGAAGACATACTCTAAAATTACAGAAAGAGTGTAAGGTCAAAAGAGCCTTTGCCCAAATCTAAAATTAGGAGTTTACAACACTTATTTCTATTTCATTATGTCAGTGCTCCTGACAGAGAGAGAAACTCCCATTTCTCAGCAATTGTAGGGATTTTTGCAGGAATTGGAGCACCTAGATATATAGATTATGGTATAGATTGTATGTACAACTGAGGTGACTTCCATAAACTTGCAGTTGTAGATTAAATATGAGATTCATTAACAGTAAATTGTGCATATGTTTATGAGCAACTAAGATTCTGAATTTGAAAATTATCAGCAGAGGGTAGAAATTATCTCTGTGTAGCACAGACATAATGTATGTCCACTTATGCAAGTCCCACAAACAACATTTTTTTTGATTAAGTAAATTTTTTGTAGATTTTCCATAAATTAATACACTTCACCCTGTGTTTGTCAAACGAAGACAGGCGAAAAAAATGCAATCATCTGGCTTTAGAACATCCATATTTTATCTTCCAGGACTTGTTTGTCTAATGACATTTTAAAAAACATGTGTCATGGTCATGCTTACGTAAAAGCAACGTAACCCTACTCTGACTTTATTCTGAAGCGCATAAAAACTGCATTTTGAAGTGATACAGTTATTTTGGGATCTATGAAGAAAAATAATACTAAAAATAACACTAATTTGCTGGTTGGGTCCAACTTATTGTGAAAATAACTGGACTTTTTGCCATGTGCCCACCTACACTATCTTAGCAAGTCATCCAGTTACTCAATGCTGCCCAATTATTTACTCCTGCAATTGAGATTTCTGGAGGATTGGCTGTGATGAAAAATGATTCAACAGTTGATTCACTTTTTAATAAGGTTTTTTTTTTTTTTCCCCTCAATGATTTAAATGATTTGTCAAATGCTTGTTATATAAATAGCCAATTATTTTAATAAGGTTCATTGGAAACGCTAGGAATAGTTGCCCCGAAGATGTACTTCTACAGTGTAAAATTAAATGGTAAGTTACTTAATGGGATGAAGGTTTTCACGCCAGTATTCATTAAAAGTAATTAAAAATGAAAAATCTGCTTCAATACATATTAAAACTTTTAAAGTACCAACTCCTTTAAAACTAATAAGGAACATCCGGGCTAGGTTATTGCAAAATTCCATTAGATTAGAATTACCTCAGATAAAAAGCCATTAAATAGGCATTTAAACAGGTAAATAGAAGATCGGGAAATACTGACTGGTCCAGTGTTGGAAGCACGGCTCCGCTGAGAAAATTGTAATTACTTTTCAGTGCCTATAACGAAAAGATAAGTATTTTGCAGAGCACGGAGTAGGAACCTATGCAGGGTATAATTTCAGTGTAGGATCTATTTAATGAGAGTTTTCAAAAAGGAAATAAGCATGAAAATTATCTAGAAATACAAGAAAAAAATCTTGTGAACATCACAAGATATATGACTAATCAAAGCAGATAATCAAAATATAAAACTAATCAAGATATGCAACTAAACAAAGCTTCTTGTAGAACCCAATCTTATTTAAAATTCTTCCAAGCAAACAATTTAAAGTGAAAAAGTATGCTGCAAAATAATTAATTATGTCTTTTTCTTTATTATTTTTTTAATTTTTTACTTTTTTGGTAGGTATACATTTGATCCTAATATTCTGAAACCTGTGATTATAAATACTATGGAAATGGAGTCACTTTAAAACTTATCTAATTCTATATTTTTCTTTAAGTGAGGGCAGCTTAGGGAAAGTGCCAACAAAAAGAACAAAAAGAAACTTAGGAAAATGCTACAGATATTAAATCTATTTTAAACTGAATTTATAAACACATGCCACGATTCATTCATTGATACTATAACATAATAACTTCAACTATAATATTGAACAGAAGTGTAAATTATAGGTGGAAAAATGACAAATTAACTGGTGGAGAGTAAAATTAGTCATCATAAAAATTGCTGGTTTCTCTAAATTAAAGATTTTACTTACCACACTAAAGAAGGTGTCAATTAAAATAAAACTTAAAAATAATCTTTACTTTTCCACTTCTCAGAACCTGGATTTTTATAAATCAAAGTGAACAGAAACATACTATATGTTCCAATTTTTCTTGAAAGAAGTTGACCTAGATGTATTTTAGAACCAATAGAATGGAAAACAACACTGGATTGTTACCGAGTAGAAGGAAACATTTTCTATTTTTATTTTCTAAGAAGGTTAGTTACTTAAAAATATGCAAATTGGAATTTCTGAAGATGGCTAGGAGCAGATCAAATGGGTTTAAAAGACAATGTAAGAAAGCTTAAGAAAGTTTCTGAAGGAATTACAGACAGGAGCAATTGAATTTTGCCTAAAATTACTTTCGTTATGTGTTTAATTGTTAAAGTATGTTCCTGACTACAAGTGTCGCAAAGTTGCATGCATCATCAAGCAAAAAAAAATCTGATTTAGGTCCAGATATCATTATTTTTTTTTTAATTTCCCTGGCTTCAGCCACACAATAACTCAATGAGTTGCAAGTATTTCCCTAAAAAATGACCCTTCCCCCATGAAATAGGTATATAAATTATGTAATTGTTATAATAAAAAATTTAACTCTTACAGCCATTTGAGTCCTTCAGCACGCTACTTGGTATAAACCTGATTTTTTTTTTCGGAGAAGGACAATAACTCGATTTAGCTGCTTTTTTTTCGCCACTTATCTTGCGTTTTGGCTGTGAGTTCACATCAGTGCCTTGTTCCTGTCCCCTGCCTGCTTGTTCTTTACACAGCCCAAATTCCTGGTTCCTGCCACCTGAACCCTTATTTCTGATCCAGGATTTCCTTTTGCCATGAAGGCTTCCTGAAGCTCCCTCCTGCCGACCACAACATTCTTCCCTTTTCCTTTGATTTTTGTCCTCGTTTGGGCTTCTGGATCACACTCAGTCTGCTCATCTCGACTCTAAGTTATGTTTTAAAGTCAAATTTTAAACTCTAAGTCATGTCTTCTCTCGTGAAAAAGTGGTTGGCCCATCACAGACACAGAATTTATGTTCAAAAGTCTTTACTGGAAAGCCAACATGGCCTTTTTTGGAGAATTGATTAAGCATAATTCACTTATCCGGTAGTAATATTGCAAATGTTTTTTTTTCCCCATAATAAAGACAATTTAGGATACAATTTAGTACAAGTTAGAAACAAAAAAAATAATCTGGCTAAACTTCTGTTTCATAACTGCTTTTTATGAAGACCCACAGTCATAGACTAGATAAAAATCAACCCCACAGCTTGAGCAACTGACACTCTGACATGTGTCCCAATTTTTAATATTTTAAAGAAAATCAGAAAAAAATTCCATAACTAATTCTACTTCAAAATAAAAGTTTTAAATAAGTGACAATGTGTTCAAATATCTTTAGTTTTGGAAACTGATATGGTGGAATGTGGGCAAACAGGTAACATAAAATAATTATCTTTAAGCTGGGGTTTAGTCTAAGCTATTCTTGTTGTTGCTTGATGGTTCCTGACAGATTTTTAAAATGGATTCTCGATGATTTTTCTTTATTGTATATTAATCCTGAATAACCTAATTCCACAATAAGTACTATATCAGTAAGATCACACAAAATCTATGAGCTTGTTTGCAGAATTTTGTAATATGCTGTTATTGTTTAAGCTTGAGCCTTCAGATAATCAAACTTCGCATTATTATTTTCTTAATATCATATTTTATTACATACCCTTTTTATCATTGGTACCAAATCACTCAAGCACCAAAATTTTTTATGAAACACGGAAATGGCAAAGAATAAAATTGAAAAGAAGGAAATTATATTACTTTTATTTGGTGAATCATCTGACTCATGAGAAAATAAAATTTAATATGGCTATCTTAACAGTGAGCTACTCAGTGATATGATAAAAATGTGAAAGATTACAACAATTCACCTATAGAAAGACATTTTCTTTAGGAGTAGGATGCTTTTGTTAAAAATATTTACCAAAAATCCCCAATAAACAATTCTTTCTCATATTCATGTGGTTAATTAAAACATCCTAACTGTAAAGATGTTCAAATCAGCTTAACTTGTTGTTTTGCTTTGTTTTCCTAAAAAGCTTATAAATAAATAAGTCAATAAATGTGTTTAAGCGAATGAAAAACCATCAGAAAAAGCACAGGTGATAACCTTCAATTTTTGACTGAAAATACAGAAAATATAAATACACTGACATGATGATGATTTATTTTAATAATGTTAATTAGAGATTTATGAAAATCTCTAACATATTTCTGAATAAATTTTTTTTCTGTAAAAAGCAACAACTTGGGCTTTAGCTGATCCTTGATTTAATTAGGATTATACAAAAACAAACTGCACATGACTGGCTCAACACTGGTGTGAATCATTTAAAAAGAACATATAAAGATATATTCCCATGAAATACAGGAATTTAGTGCACCCTATTAAATCTGAACCATTTTCCTGACCGCAGAAGGCTCTAAAAACACCGTGCCAAAAGAACCTGCAGGAAACTTCATGTGTTATGTCACGCTCAAGGGGTTCACTGCTTAGATATCCTTGCTGTCTGATCTTCAAAAAGAGAAGAAAACAGCTTTACACTTGGGACAGAAAGAGTAAAAATGTCTTGCTCCCCACCCTTAGGGGCTGAACATTGTACTACCCCTGCTCTTATAATTCTAAATAATGTTATCTTCCTGCTGTGAGTATTTGGTACAGGATACTGTGGTAAATATCCCCTAGGATAATCCATTACAGGACTGTCAGAATTTTTCTTGAAACATTCCAAATATTTTACACAATGTTATCCTCCAGCCTTGGGGTCAGCACAGGAGGGAGCTGGAGCTGCTGGAGGAGCCCAGAGGAGGCTCCAGGATGGGCAGAGGATGGAGCAGCTCTGCTGGGAGGAAAGGCTGGCACAGCTGGGATTGTTCCAAAGCACAGAGAAGCTTTGGGGTGAGCTCAGGTGGCCTGAAGGGACAAAGCAAAGATGGAGAGAGAGACTGGGGACAGGGTGGAGGGACAGGACACAGGAATGAATGGGGTCACCACTGCAGAGGGCAGCGATGGATGGGATATTGGGAAGGAAGTTCCCTGGAGGGCTGGGATGGAATTCCCATGGCCCTTGGTGCCCAGCTGGAATGGTTTAACACTGCTCGGGTGGAATGGCAATGATGTCCCTGCCATGGATGGGGTGGATGGGACGGTTTAAGGTCCCTTCCAACCAAACAACTCTGGGACTCTAAGAGGTCATCAGTAGAGAGTTACTAAAGTTGTGCTCAAAACCAAAAGGGTCTTCTAAAAAAAAACCAGGGAAATTAAAAAAAAAATAATGAATCTGGACCTAAATCAGATTTTTTTTTGCTTGATGATGCATGCAACTTTGCGACACTTGTAGTCAGGAACATACTTTAACAATTAAACACATAACGAAAGTAATTTTAGGCAAAATTCAATTGCTCCTGTCTGTAATTCCTTCAGAAACTTTCTTAAGCTTTCTTACATTGTCTTTTAAACCCATTTGATCTGCTCCTAGCCATCTTCAGAAATTCCAATTTGCATATTTTTAAGTAACTAACCTTCTTAGAAAATAAAAATAGAAAATGTTTCCTTCTACTCGGTAACAATCCAGTGTTGTTTTCCATTCTATTGGTTCTAAAATACATCTAGGTCAACTTCTTTCAAGAAAAATTGGAACATATAGTATGTTTCTGTTCACTTTGATTTATAAAAATCCAGGTTCTGAGAAGTGGAAAAGTAAAGATTATTTTTAAGTTTTATTTTAATTGACACCTTCTTTAGTGTGGTAAGTAAAATCTTTAATTTAGAGAAACCAGCAATTTTTATGATGACTAATTTTACTCTCCACCAGTTAATTTGTCATTTTTCCACCTATAATTTACACTTCTGTTCAATATTATAGTTGAAGTTATTATGTTATAGTATCAATGAATGAATCGGTGGCATGTGTTTTATAAATTCAGTTTAAATAGATTTAATATCTGTAGCATTTTCCTAAGTTCTTTTTGTTCTTTTTGTTGGCACTTTCCCTAAGCTGCCCTCACTTAAGAAAAATATAGAGATTAGATAAGTTTTAAAGTGACTCCATTTCCATAGTATTTATAATCACAGTTGTTTCAAAAAAAAAAAAAAAAAAAAAAAAAAAAATTAAAAAAATAATAAGAAAAAGACATAATTAATTTATTTGTGCAGCATACTTTTTCACTTTAAATTTTTCTGAATTTAAATAAGATTGGGTTCTACAAGAAGCTTTGTTTAGTTGCATATCTTGATTAGTTTTATATTTTGATTATCTGCTTTGATTAGTCATATATCTTGTGATGTTCACAAGATTTTTTTCTTGTATTTCTAGATAATTTTCATGCTTATTTCCTTTTTGAAAACTCCATTAAATAGATCCTACACTGAAATTATACCCTGCATAGGTTCCTACTCCGTGCTCTGCAAAATACTTATCTTTTCGTTATAGGCACTGAAAAGTAATTACAATTTTCTCAGCGGAGCCGTGCTTCCAACACTGGACCAGTCAGTATTTCCCGATCTTCTATTTACCTGTTTAAATGCCTATTTAATGGCTTTTTATCTGAGGTAATTCTAATCTAATGGAATTTGCAATAACCTAGCCCGGATGTTCCTTATTAGTTTTAAAGGAGTTGGTACTTTAAAAGTTTAATATGTATTGAAGCAGATTTTTCATTTTAATTACTTTTAATGAATACTGGCGTGAAAACCTTCATCCCATTAAGTAACTTACCATTTAATTTTACACTGTAGAAGTACATCTTCGGGGCAACTATTCCTAGCGTTTCCAATGAACCTTATTAAAATAATTGGCTATTTATATAACAAGCATTTGACAAATCATTTAAAGTCAGTTGAGGGGAAAAAAAAAAAAAACCTTATTAAAAAGTGAATCAACTGGTGACATCATTTTTTCATCACAGCCAATCCTCCAGAAATCTCAATTGCAGGAGTGAAATAAATTGGGCAGCATGTAGAGTAACTGGATGACGTTGCTGAAGATAGTGTAGGTGGGCACATGGGCAAAAAGTCCAGTTATTTTCACTAATAAGTTGGAACCCAACCAGCAAATTGAGTGTTTATTTTGTGTATTATTTTTCTTCATAGTCCAAAATAACTGTATCACTTCAATGCAGTTTTTATGCGCTGTCAGCATAAAGTCATAGTAGGGTTAGTCGTTGCTTTTACGTAAGTCATGGACCAATGACACTGTTTTAAAATGTCCAATTAGACAACAAGTCCTGGAAGATAAAATATGATGTTCCTAAAGCCAGATGATTGCATTTTTGTTCGGCCTGTCTTCGTTTGGACAAACACAGGGTGAAGTGTATTAATGTTATGGGAAATCTACAAAAAATTTTACTTAAGCAAAAAAAATTTGTTTGTGGGAATTTGCAGTAAGTGGACATCACATTATGTCTGTGCTACACAGAGATAATGTTTCTACCCCTCTGCTGATAATTTTTCAAATTCAGAATCTTAGTTGCTCATAAACATATGACAATTTACTGTTAATGAATCTAATATTAATCTAGCATAACTGCAAGTTTATGGAAGGTCATACCTCATGGTACATACAATCTATACCATAATCTTAATATCTAGGTGCTCAATTCCTGCAAAAATCCGCTACAATTGCTGAGAAATGGGAGTTTCTCTCTCTGCAGGAGCACTGACAAATGAAATAGAATAAGTGTTGTAAACTCCTAAGTTTTAGGATTATGGGCAAGACTCTTTTGACCTTACACTCTTTCTGTAATTTTTAGAGTATGTCTTCTGCAGTATCATCCTGAAGGTCCCTTAAATCTAATTGTCCTGACAAAAAAAATAAAAATTACTGAGAAGGGAACAGATTTAATTTTTCTGTAACAGATGACTTACTGCTGGTATGTAAAAGGAAGGGTTTTTTTTTAAGTCTAAAAACTAACAACGAGTAAGTGACTGCAAGATGCATAAATAAGCAGCTGACTAGGTACTGTGAAAAGATCACACAGAACACTTTTCAGAGCCAGATGTCACCTTCACGTGGACCTTGTGTGGAAGGAAGAATGAGATCTGACAAGATTGCAAAGTTTAACCAATTATTGTGCAGGTAAATAAGAATTTAAATACCTTTTATGGTGCAACTGCAACACACCTGGACTAGGGAACATCAATTCACTGTCTATATGTTTTGCTGTAAGGGGGGGAAGAATCTCTGAATGGATTCTGAGTGGAATTTAATTAGAAATGTGGGCTGCAGTTCATTGTTTTTGTTGAGAATCAACAGTATCCCAGTAAAGGGTTTGGGTGCAGGGACCATAAAATGATAATCTAAATTTCAAAGCCTCTGCCATGGATAAGAACACTTCCCACTATACCCAGGCTGTGCTCAAATGCCCGATTCCAGCCTGGCTTTGACACTCCAGGGATGTGGGCAAGCTCAAAATTAATGCCATTCACATCCTTCTGCATCTGCCTCACTTCTCCAGGGACCTAGCACTGGCCCATTTTCATGACCTGATCCCAACCGAAAATGCCCTTATTGCATTTAATTGTGGCTTTCCACACAATCCTGGGAGCTGATTGAAAGCTGAAGTCTGATGGAGATAAATTTTCAGAGAAAGATGGGATCATACTTTTGGCAGGGTAGATAATCGCACCACAGGACTGAACAAATTTCAAGACAAAGCCCGACTGACAGAAAGCGCACGTGCATCTTACGACAACCAGACAGTGTCGTGTTATCCTAAGAAGAATGATGAGTACACCAAGATCCTATTAATAATTTTCTATTAAGCGTTTCATTAAGTATTCCTAAGATGTTCTATTAAGTGTTATTCATTAAGTGTTCTATTAAGTACGGTTTCAGTGTAATTAAGGAAGAAAAAGGTTCTATTAAGGTGTTTCAGTGTAATTTAAGAAAAAAGAAGGTTATGTCTTATTTGTAAAAGAACATGGTCTGACAAGAAATTTTAGGTGCAGAATGAAACCCTTAGAGCCTGAGGACAAGAATATCTCACATGTTCCTAAACAGTTTTCTCTGTAAAATTCTGGAATGCCTGGGTGGAATTTCCATTTGCCCACTGGGATGTTTAAGTCAATTCCAATAAGTATGTAAAATCCTATGAATTTTGAGGGCTGCTGGACTATTTTCTTTCAGATATTTTAATTCAAAAGGATCATTTCTTTGTGCTCTCAGCCCTGCTGTACACAAAGCAAAGCACGTAAGGTAGAGATGATCAATGAGATTTTCTTTCAAAATAGCACTCCTGACTCAACAAAAAAGCTTAGAGAAGTGATGACCTAACGAAAAATAAGATTGTATGTTATTTAGAGAACAGCAGAATAAATGCAGAACTATGTGAATGTAATCATATGAAAATGCAGCAGCACTGTGGGCTTTGGGTTTGATGGTAGTTTCATGAATACCCGAAGGATACGATTTTGTGGAGGCACACGTGGTTTTCTGCACCATTGACATTATAAGTGTGAGGCTTCAAGCGCAACTACTGATTTTTAACAATTTTTGCTATTGACACAGGTAATGAGTTCTGAGTGTAATATCCTTCTCGTCGTCCTCTGTATATCTTGTCTCAGAAGGCACGCACACAAAAATGAAGAGATCCTAAGCAAAAAAAAAGACAAAACCAATAACCAACACCAAAAAAAACAAAAACCAAAAAAAACAACAAAAAAGAAAACAAACAAAAAAAAAAAAACAAAAAAACACCCAAAAACCCATCTCTAAAAAGGAGCTACATGCCCTTCGTAGAGGTTCTTCGGTTTCTGTCAAACTTCTCATTGTGGCTCTGGCAGTTATAAAAAAAAAGCTTTGATACTAAATTGTTATTTTTTGGTTTTTTTTATTTTTTTTTTTTTTTTTTTTTTTTTTATTAAATTTTCAGCAGAAAGATGTCTCATTCAATTGTGTCTTCAAACAATAAGTCACAAATAGAAATTTCAGCTGTTTGTTCGTTGAGCAAAGGGCCAATATTTTTGTACCAAGTTGTTAGGAAACGTGGCAGCCGATAGTGCCAACAAAGAGTTCCGTAACACAAATAAAGTATTTTGATTCTGCATCCCTGACACACCTACACACACAGACTTGCTGAGCACAGTAGTTCTACAGAGCCAGAACAATAAAATAAAAAAAAAATCTGAATTGAGAAAGCTAATTTTTTTTTCCCCCTAAACAGGTGTTGCTTCCTAGCAGTGGGTGGATCAGATCGAACACTCCTGTGTCACAAAATTCTAAGTGATAAGTGCTGTCTCATTAAACAATCAGATTTAATTTTAAGATTTTGCTTATTGTAATTTATCTTCTTCTCAAGGATATGTGCTTGATGTAGCTATCTGTAAGAAATCTGATAGTGCCACAAAGAGTGAAAAAAGTTCTTTTGCAACTCTACATGGCTGTGTTGACCCTAAACCACACACAGTGGATGAAATTGACTTAGAGCTGTGTCTCTCCTAAATGGCACAAAAATTGGAGAAAGGGAAACAGATTGTTTTCAACCAAAGTTTCCATGTGGTTCATCAACTCTTTTCTGTCCTTGGGAATCAGTGCCCCCTCAGACAACCTATTAGAATATTTTTATAATATGAGGAGGAATGTTTGATGTAGACATTACAGTGGGGTAACTATTATTTTGAATTTAGAGTGAACTCCTTTCATTCAATACTTTTTTATTATTAATTCAAATATAATGAGAAACTTTAAAGCATTCTCCATATGCTATCTTTTTAATGGCAGAGCATGAACAAATGTTAATCTCTTTTTGCAATCAGCAGCAATTCTGGGTGTTTTGGAAACATTAATTTCTTTCCCCCATAAGTAAACCTACAAAAACCTAAGCTAAACTAATCCTTAAGAAAGACACTAATTAGGGAAAGACAGATTTACCCGCCTACAAAAAAAAGTTTATAATGGCTATTGACAATCTAAGTGACTTTTACACCACAGAAACACACATCTTCTTAAAAACACCATTCATTACGTATTTCAGTCAGTGCACAGGTTGGAAGGAACCCAACCCCACTGTTCAATATTGCCATAAACCCAAAGCCATCAGGAAGATCTATTCCCTCCCACTACATCTTATGAAAGAAACTTTGCCATCACCAAGGGCTGCTTAAGAAAAATCTCAGCTCCATACCCAGTTCTGGTTAAAACAGGAAAGAGAAATAAAATCTGAATGGAACCTCCAAAAAAATTGCTTCATAAAGGATATAGAAAGTGTTGTAAGGATTTTCTAAACAAATAAATACTGCAGATTGCTCTTTGGTATAGGTCATTGTTGGGGTAAAATACACCACTGAACAAAGAATGTTTTGAGGAGGCTGCTGAGAAATGATTTAGAAGTACAAGGAAAATCAGCACATGGAACAGAAAAAGCAACAATTCAGAACCGGTTTGCATAGGAAAAGTAACAAATGTCTGCAAAATAACAAGTGGTGCACAGGAGGCATTCAAAATCAGCTTTTCTTCCAGTCTTATAATAGAGAAAGAATGAAACATTTAAAGATGCTGAAAGACAGCAGGTTTGAAATTTGAAAAAGTTTCTTTTTTTGTTTTTTTACATATGCAGTGAAATTGGCTTTGAACTTCGAATGTTATATATTGAGGAATTGTTAAGATATCATAATGGTTCAACAGAAGAAATGAGAAGAGGATATTTGGAACCGTGTACGGAATAAAAAGTAATAAAAAGCGCTACACAACCAAATTGTTAAGAAGAGTGAAATAAAATTGGTGGGGATATTATCCTTCCTACCTGGGACTTTCAGGCAATCTCTGGCTTTGTAACTGAATCAAATAAAATCTTCAATAGGTGGCAAACCTTAGCTCGGTCACCTGCTGCTTTAACCAAGATATGTATTTGGACTTCAAGGAGAACAAACACCCACTTCCAACTGCCCCCAAATTGGTGTCACTGTTGGCCACTTCCACTGATATGTCGCATTTGTTGTAGAGAGAATCTCTTTTAACTGAAAAATCTGTTTATTTTTGTGATAATTTGCTTTTTCCAGGCAGTTCCCACCCAGATTTTTTCTGGGATGTTCTGTGAGTGGAGGAACCTTTACTGTGCTCCCACATTGGTGGTTCTGCCATTTCCTTCAGCCCCTTGACACAGCTTCTATTTTGGGAACATTTTACTGGCTTTTCTTCAAACAGCCTTCAGTGGTGGGGTTTTTTAATTCCTTTGATGGAGAATAAAAATATTTCATCAGTTTTAATTAATTTAAAAGTTCAGAATTTCACGAAATGTACAATGGATACATCCTTCCTGCTTCCTTCTCTCTGTCAAGCCCTGGTCAAGCAAATAAAATAATTTGCAGACTTCAGCTCTGCAATGCTTAGAGGTAAGAGATATGAGGTTTAGCACATGTAACGTGGTTACTGTACTGTAGAGTTTATAGTATTCATTAAAACAGCTTTGTTGATAGCATATATTTGTGTATTAACTACTCACAGAGATAATTTCAATGATAATTAACCACACTCGCAGAATAAAAAAGGGATACCTGGTTTAAATTTAGAACACTCGAAACAGAGAAGAAACCATGTTTGTGCATCAATCAGAGGGAGCATGGGGATGAAAATTTGATTGGTGCAAGCTGCATGCTCCCAAGAGTGTTGTAAACTTTGGCTCATTGCTCTTGGGAGTGATCTGGCTTGGAGCAACCTGCAGTCTGTGCAGGAAAACAATGGTTTTCAGTCTCCAAAACAAGGCAGCCATGCACGAAAACCATCTGTGGGGAATGGTTTCTGGAGTGCCCTACGTCGGCAAACTGCAGCCAGGAATGGGTTTCAACAAGAGCAGTTCCATTCGTTGTAAGAGACACGTAAAACTCCTGTTCACATCCTGTGCCTTTTTCACAAATATTTTTCCATCCTGGTGGTTGAAAATTTCATGGTGGTTATTTCGCGGCACGCGAGGGCTGTGGTTTGGAGGTGAAACGTGCTGTGGATGGAAGGATGGACAGGAGAATCAGGGGCGCGAAGACTGGGGCTTTGGTCAAAGGTGACCAGTTGCGGACATGAGACCAGCAGTGCCCTGCCTAAAAACCCAGGCTTATACAAAGAACAGAGGCTAAACAAAAATTCAGGAATACGCCTCAAATTCATAGAATTGCCACAGAGCAGAGGAAAGTCAGAGTAAAACCCCCCTGGGAAAGTCTTGCTTTGACATTTATTAAATTGTGCGTTTTGAAATTAACTCTATGACCCTTATCTTGTGGGAGCGCAAGGCTTTGCACGTTATATGTTGGGCAGTTAATATTCCAGCCTTCACATATTAAACCACACATTTGAAATCAAACCCTTAATATATTTTACCCCTATTATTTGCTCCAAAGTTGATTTTTTCTGGGTTGAAGATTCGTCTGATCAATTGTGGGCACTAGTTGAGTGGCGCCGCAGTGACCACATATTATTGATTATTGATGCTGCCATGATCTTTTACTTTTTTGTATACCGTAGGCAGGTCTCACCGTAAATCATGTTTAATTTGGCATGTTACTGCATTAGTAATTTTCGTTTGGAGTTTCTTGGGGTTTGGGGGGTATTTGCTTTTTTTGTTTATTATCACTTACATTGTTTGTTTTGTTTCGCTTTATTTTGGGTTTAGTTTTTTGGGTTTTTTGGTGTTTTTTTTTTTGGTTTGGTTTTTGTTTTGGTTTTTTTGTTTTTTCTTGCTTTATCTCTCTCTCTC